>CAUYUJ010007036.1:317192-404692 GCA_963575745.1 Prorocentrum cordatum
TGAGAGGCATAATGGAGCCAGGTTGGGCTCGGGAATGTCTTCGAGCCGTTTCGGTAGCGGTCGGGAGTTTTTTGGGGGGACTGTCCAGGAGTCATTATGGGTCAACTTGGCCATGTGCGAGGCCACGGCGCGTGCAAAGGGTGTGCCGGCATGGGGTATACTTGCATGCGAATCTTCCCACTGGGCCCCACGGTGGACGTATTCTGGAGCCACGACACGATCGACGTGTGTGTGCGCTTGGGGTTGGAAGTTTACGGGACCGCGGGTACAGGGGCTATGGTTGGAGCGCGCCGTGGAGCCACGAAATCTATGAGGGACGTGCCCAATGTTCGCGGGGAACCGCGCGTATACTCGGGTTTGGGGCCTTTCATTCAAGTTGCCGCGTGCGGGGTGTGCCAAATCGGAGGCATGTTCACTAGATGGAAGCGCCACGGCACCTCGATTTCTGCGGGGTCGGCGGATGCTGGACGTAAGTTGTGGATTCCGAAACTGGGGCGGGTCCGTGATTGGGCAGGCTGGGGTATTCGGAGCAGTGGGAGGAGGAGGATGAGGAGGAGGAGGAGGACGAGTGACGCTGCGAGCGTAAGAGCGGGGCGAAGGAGACGGAGCAGGAAAAGGAGGAAGAGGAGGAAGGGGAGGAGAAGGGGGGACGAGGAGGAGGCGGAGGAATAGGACATGACATTGAGCTTCTCATTCCTCTCTGGGATTGGCCGCCTGCGTCTGCGGCTCGACTCTTGGGGCGCTCTTGGGGCGCTCTTGGGAGGCTTGTTTGGGACCTCGGGGGCCGTCTTGGAGACCTCTTGGCCCGTCTTGGGGCCATCGTGGGCGTCTTAGAGCGGTCGTTTGGCGTTTCGGAGCCTTCGTGGGCCGTCTTGGAGACCTCTTGGGGGCTTCTTGACCCGTCTTGAGGCCCTCTTGGGCCCGGAAAAGCCCTGGAACCGCTCGTCCCGGCCGTGCTGCGCTCGTCCCGGCCCCCTCCCCCCCTCCAAATCGGCCCTCTTGGGCCGTCTTGGGGACCTCTTGGGCCGTCTTGGGGCCGTCTTGGGCCGTCTGGAGGCCGTCTTGGGGGCCTCTTGGGCCATCTTGGGGCTATCTTGGGGCCTCTTTGGCCGTCTTGGAGCGTCGGGGAGCCGGAAAGGCGGGAAAGCAAGAAACGTCGAAAAACACTCTGGAAAATCAACAATTTTAGACTCTTTGGGCCCTTTTGGGAGGCTTGTTTGGGACCTCGGAGGCCGTCTTGGAGACCTCTTGGCCCGTCTTGGGGCCATCGTGGGCGTCTTGGACCGGTCGTTTGGCGTCTCGGAGCCTTCGTGGGCCGTCTTGGAGGCCTCTTGGGGGCTTCTTGGCCCGTCTTGAGGCCCTCTTGGGCCCGGAAAAGCCCCGTGAGTCGCTCGTCCCGGACCCCCCCCGCTCGCGCTCGACCCCCCCCCCCCTCCAAATCGACCGGACCGGGCTCCCGGGGGGGGGGTTTGGGGAGGGGGGAGCATCTCGCACGCCGATGATCCCCAAGAGGTCGGCGGGGCTCCGAACCGAGATTTTGGCGCTCCTCCTCCGTGGTTGAACTTCGAGAACCTCGAAACATATAGGCATAATGTATTAGCATGGACTCGACGTACCGGCTTTAGGCCAGAGACTCAGGCAGGACGTATTCTAGAAGGTCTCCCAGTCGAACTACAGCTTAAGTTTCGAACGATCCGGGCCGATCTCGACGCGCAGGACGGCATCGACCGATATTTGAAGCACTTGTCATTATTGAACGGCGAGCGGCCTGGAGATCGCGAGAGGATGGCACACAATGCAGCGCTGTTCAATTACATGATCAAGAAGGGAGAGTCGATCACGGAGTTCGTTCTGAGGCGCGACGCAGAGATTGCAGAAGCAGAACGATACGACTTGGCCCTGCCGGATCCGATCAAATCGAGGTATCTCGAGGAAGGAGCTTGTCTCTCAGCGCAGAACAAGATCAACATGCGCACGTTGGCAGGAGGCAGGGACGACTTCAGTTCGATACGGGCCGCAATTCTGAAGTTGGACGTCAAAGATCAGCCGATCCTGCCGACGACGCACACGCCCGTGACGAAGGCGTTTGCGGCCGAGGTCTCAGAGGAGGTTCCCCCGCCGCCGGAGCAGTGCCAGGACGAGGCTCTCATGACTGAGATCGACGACTCCGTCGAGCTGCCAGAGGAAGATGTGGACATTTTCCTCGCCACGCTCGACGACCAGGACCTCGGCGAGACCGAGGTGTTGCAGATCTTCGCGGTGGTGGTCGAGGATCGATTGGGCAAGGAAAAGAGGCGCACCTGGGCTGAGGCCAGGCGGCTCAAGGCTGCCAAGAAAGTGGACCGCGACTTCTTCGACAGGAAGAGAGCTGCTCGCCCAGGATTCAAGAGGCTCATGATGACCGACGTGAAGAAGCGCACCAGGTGCGCGAACTGCGGCGAGCGTGGCCACTGGGCGGAGTCGTGCAAGAGTCCGTTCAGATCCAAGGCGGATAGGATCGCCAGCGAGAAGGGCAAGAAGGACGGCGCGGGCAAGAGCTTCTTCTTCGACGTGCTGCCGGACGCGGACAGCTACATCCAGGTGGGCGACTGGAACCAGCTGCTCATGACGTTGCACGTGGCAGGGCCGGAGCTTTCGCTGCGGCAGCTGGGCGATCACGCCTTGGTAGACACCGCAGCGGGTCAGGCGCTCATCGGACGCGAGGACCTGGAGGTGATGAAGACCGCGTTCGAGAGACGTGGATTCCGGATCCTGGTGAAGGAGGGCCCAGTGGCAGGAGTCACGTGCAACGGAGTCGGCGGCAAGGTCAACCCCGTAGCGAGGGCATGGGTCCCCGTCAGCATCTGGAAGTGCGGGATCGCGGAGTTCCTAGTGCTTCCTGGCCGGTGCCCACCTCTTCTACCAGCTCGGCTCTTGGAAGCGATGCACGCGGTGATCGACTTGGGTAGCGATGAGATCGAGCTCGGCGATCGCGACAAGGTGCGACACACCCTCGTGCGGCACCTGGACGGGCACCGGTCGATCAGCCTGATCCACTGCGAGCCCGAGGACTTCTGTGTGCCGGACGACGCGATGTCTCGCTTGCCGGCCGACGTGCATGAGGACCTGAGGGGAGGGTGGGCATCTAGCTGCGCGGTGTCAGATCCCTCTTCTCTCCTCTCCCTCCTCGGTGTTGGGGAGTGTCGGGTCCCGGGAGCAGCGAACCAGAATTCGGGATCGAACTCCGTAGCCGTTTCGGCTCAGAAACCTCAGACGGCCAGCGGTACACGTCTGCGCGATGGTGAAGGGCAAGTTCGGCACCCCGATGGTCAATATGGGGCAGCCGCTCCGGAGGAGGCGCTCGGCTGCGGCGCTCAGGTGCGTGATGGAGGACGAGGAGCTGGAGGACTGGGAGGAGATTCCGGAGGAGCTGCAGGACCTGGACCTCACGGAGGAAGAGATGTCGATCCCCCTCAAGCAGAACTTCTGGGACGGCGTGCCGGTCCTGCTCAAGCCGATGCTCGCGTGGAGGAGGTTCGCCCTCAGGCTCTTGCACATCGCCTCGGGGGTCGTGGGCATCAACGGGATCTCGATCATGTGGCCGGCCGCGGTGGAGATGCACTTCGAGAGCCAGGACACTTGTCCACGCCCTCCCTGGGCAGTCAAGGAGGGATCCAACCCGACGAGCGTGTACAGCCACTGCCGGATGTGCCGGCTCAGGTTGTCGCTACGGGACAAAACCCCAGCCGAGAAGGCGTCAGCGGAGGCGAAGAAGCAGGCGAGGTCCGCGAAGAAGGAGTCGGCGCAGCAGGCCAAGCGGGAGTTCGAGAAGGCGGAGCGCGAGAGCATGGTGGACGGCTACTCGCAGGACGGCCCCTGGGCGGCAGCGCCGGTGCCGCGCGAGCCCCCGCGCCCGACCGCCCCGGGAGCTCGCCCGAAGTGGGCGCCGGGTGCCAGCAGCGGCTCGGGCGGCCCGAACCCCTCGGAGCTCGAGGAGGCGATGAAGCTCATCCAGTCCAGGCTGTCGGTGCTCGAGCCGTCCGACCTTCCGGCGGGTGTGCCGCCGACGGCGGTGAAGAGCCCTCCGGCGACGCGTGCCGCGCCTCCGGCGCACTCGCCGCCGCCCGTCCCGGGCAGGAGGATGCCGCCGCCGATCTCGGCCCTCTCGGCACAGCAATTGCAGTCCAACCAGATGAAGACCTTGCTCGACCAGATGCACGTGATGGCAGAGCAGCTCGCCGAAGTCCAGCTGGGGCTGGCGACCGTTCCAGTGCGCCCGGCGGGCCCGATGAGCGACGAGGAGATCATGCGCCTGGCGCGCCGGATCAGGGCCGCGGATGTGGCAGCTCTCCACGCGGCAGCCGAGCCGCAGGAGGAGCACGACCTGGAGGGGAACCCGCACCCTTGAGGAGCTCCTGGGCGGCGTTAGGGGACTGGCCCGAGATAGATCAGAAGCGATCGATCGGCAAGCTTGCCCCATCCGAGATCTGTGATCTGGTCCTCCGCGATCTCTCGGTCCAGATGGTCCGTGATCGTCAGGTCCGTGACGGGCCCTCTGCCCCGGGACGCGCTCGGGGCATCTGGGATCGGATCGAGGCTCGAGAGGTCTCTCTCGATCACGTCAGCGACGAGCTCGGATGGCATTCTCGGACCCTCGGAGCGACGGATCGGTTTGCTTTCTTTGTCGGAGCGGCTCTGGGCAAGAGCGGCGGTCAGCCGCCCAGGAGCCTCATGCCGGCTGGCATTCACAGAATTACGGTCCGCCGCGAAGGCTCTGTTTTGCTAGATTCGTTGTGGCGGCACGTTTGCTACAGAGAGCTGGGCAAGAAACTTAGCCAGGAAAAGGCTTCGGACTGCTCGATCGATCTCTGGACGTCTAGGGTGGAGGAGGATCAGGAGGAGCGCGAGGAGGATGAGGAGAGGGCGAGAAGGCAAGTCACGGCCTCAGAAGGCCTTAGTCGGCCTGGGCCTCGGAGCGGGCCCGGAGGGGTCGCGGCCTCAGATGGCCTCAGCGGGCTTGGGGGTTCGGAGCGACGATGCCACTAGCTTAGCAGATAGCGTGCCCCGATCGGCCGCTCGGGACCCCGGTAGCTGTGGTCCAGGAGCTAAGGGGACTGGTCGGTACTACGTCGTGGAGGCCGACGCGTTCGTGGCCCTGAGGCTTGCGGGGGTTTCAGAAGAGCTGGAGGCCCCCACGGTTCCACGCAAGGTTCGTCAGGCAGCCCTTCAGGCCCTAGATGGCTCGGGGGTTGACAAGAGGCACGCCTGGAGGAGGCGTCAGCTCATCTCGTCCGAGGCCCGGAGGGGAGGGACTTCTCTTCTCGAAGTTTTCTCCCCCGTTCGAGTTTCGGCCCTTCTGGCCAAGGGAGGGTATCGGGTGTCTCCCGCCGTCGACTCCGAGACAGGCTGGGACCTAGACACTCCGGAGGGGATCAAGAGGCTCTGGGACCTGATTAAGGAGGACCAACCCCAATGTATCTCGATGTCGCCAGTGCGTAGGGCTTTCAGCGTCGCTTTCGCCAGCAATTGGGACCGCATGAGCCAGAGCGAGAGGGACGAGACAGAGCGTAAGGGTCTCGCCTTCATGCAATTGTGCTGCGAGATAGCGGCTTACCAGATGTCCCTCGGGAGAGACTTCGTGCTTGAGCATCCCGAGTCGGCCAGCTCTTGGGAACTAGAGTGCGTGAAGGTGATCGCGTCCTCGCCGGGAGTGGTCTCCCGAGTTCTGGACCAGTGCCGATGCGGCCTTTCCGTGGTTCCGGGGACCCTCTCTAAGAAACCAACCCGGTTCCTGGCCAGTCAGGGGGCTCTTCTGGAGGAGTGTGGCAGGAGGTGCACGGGGCAGCACGAGCATCTCCCCCTGGAGGGGAGCGGCAGGACACGCAAGGCGCAGCGCTACCCTTCCAAGCTCGTGGCGGCGCTGGCGAACGGGCTCGAGACAGCGCTGTGGCAGCGTGAGGCTAGCTTGACCGCCCCAGTCGTCCCCTCTGGCGCCGAAGGTCGCGAGGCTCGGCCCGACGACGGCCCAGAGGCTGATGGTGCTGGTGCCCCGGCCTCCGAAGACGAAGAGGCGGCTACTCAGCCGGTCCGGTCCCCCGGGAACCCCCAGGACGTGGCCCTAGACAAGGGCCTCCAGGAAGAAATCTCGAAGCTGCACGTGAACCTCGGCCATCCTATGTTGGATGACTTCGTCTGGACCCTTCGGATAGCCGGGGCTCGACCAGAGTTTCTTCACTGGGTAAAACACAAGTTTCAATGTCCTCACTGTGCTTCCCACTCCCGTCCCTACTGGCGAAGAAAGGCACACCTTCCCCGAACGTATCGATTTAATCGGTTGTTGTCAGTTGATCTCTTTTACCTTGAGTTCCAGGGCGAGAGTTTACCAGTTCTCAATATGGTAGACCACGGCACCAGCTATCAGCAGTGCTGTCTTTTAGAGGATGACCGCTCGGCGACGGTTTGGGCGGCTCTCGCCCGCTGGTGGATTCGCCCGTTCGGTCTTCCCGAGATGATTCTCTCTGACGGCGGTGCCGAATTCGGAGCGAGCTTCTCGAGAGGATGTGAACATCACGGAATCTACCTGCAGGTGATACCCGCCAATTCACCCCACTTTAATGGCAAGTGCGAGCGCCACGGTGGCATTGTGAAGAATGCTGTGTCTCGGGCCTCTCTGTCGGCCACCCCGACGAGTCGACAGGAGGTGGACATGCTGCTTTGTGAGGTGGTCTCGGGCAAGAACCGTACCTTCCACCGGGGAGGGTACAGCCCGGCGCAGATGGTCTTCGGGGAAAACCCCCGGGTCCCGAGGTCCATGTTGAGCGACGATGCTGTAGATGATGTTGGGGTCGAGGATCTCCGGGCCAGCGCCGTGGACCAAGACGCGGCGGCAGCAGCCTTCGCTCGGGCTCATCAACTGAGGTCCGAGGCGCAGCGGGCCCTAGCGGCTCATGATGCCCGTGATCGGCTCGCCGAGGCGTCTAAGGCACGCCGACATGTGGACAAGGTTTACCAGCCGGGGGAATGGGTTTACGTCTGGAGGAAAATCACTTCGGCCAACCGAAGTCACGACTTGCAGCGGGACCGCTGGACGGGCCCCGGGGCCGTGGTTTTCCAGGCCCGCAGCACGGTGTGGGTGGCCATGCGCCACCGTCTGCTGAAATGTTCGATCGAGCAGATCCGCCCCGCCACGCGGCCTGAGGCTTTGGGCGCGGAGCTCCTCGACAACCCTCGGTTTGACCAACTTCGGCAGGAGCTGAGAAACCCGGGGAAGCGAGTGGGCGCTGTGGATGTTGCTGCTGAGGGTCCTCCCCCCCCCGAGGCCTGGGATGCCCCAGGCGACCTGGGCGCTCCGGAAAGCGAGGTCCGGAGGCCCGCGAGGGCCCCAGGTAACCCGCAGGCCGTAGTGGAGGCCCCGGCGGCGCCTGCTTCGGTGGGGGGGTCCACGTTTCCCAGGCAGATCTCGGAGTATGAGCCCCTGCCCGAGGACCTGCGTCGAGCGTTGGATGCCCCGGCCCCGCCTCCCCGGCCCATCGATTTGGGCCGATGCGTCCCTGGCCCCGGGCCCCCAGAGGTCGTTGCGGTCGAGTCCGACTCTGACCCCCCCGAGGAGCCGGCGGCGAGGCCCCCGCGGAGGCCGGCGGAAGGTGCCCCCGAGGGGGCCCCTGCCCCGTCCCGGAGAAGGGGGGAGCTCAGGAGCTCCTCCAGCACGGCCGAGCTGGAAAGAGAAAGAGCTGCAGTGAGGACCAGTTGGGGGCTTCCACCGCCCTCGGTTCTTGTGCGTGCGCCTGGCCAATATCTTACTCCTGCGGAGTCTCTTTCCGGCCCGGGAAGAGTTGCCAGGATGGTGTCCGAGCGCGAGGGCGCCGGCGCTGATTCCTCCTCTCGAGCGACGGCGGGCTCTGGCTCGGTCCTTGGGGACCGCGGCAGGGAGCTCGCACCTCGGGCGGAGCCTCAGGTTTTAAGGGCGGCCGAGAGTCGTCGGAGCAGGTCCCCCCCTCCGCCTGGGGAGAGAGGGGCGGACGCTCCAGGGGAAGGCAATTGGCCCCAGCCTACCTGGCACCCACATCCGATCACGGGGGAACCAGTCCTGGGACTGGTGGGATTTGAGGACCTCGGAGGGGATGAGGATCTCGATCAGGATCGGATGCTGTGCGAAGAGCTGTTGGCCCGAGGTTTCACTTGCGACACCTCTCTTGCCGCTTGCGACAAGGGGGGTACCTTTTTCCTTGATTTGCCGGACTGTTTTTCTGGGCTCGCCAGTCCGCCCGTGCCTCGACGAGGTGCCGAGGTCCAGTTGAAAAACCTGAGCCCGGAGGAGAGAGAGCGTTTCGCGGCGTCAGATGCTAAGGAATGGGCGGCCATGACAGCCTCCGGGGCAGTGCGCGTCCTCAGTTTGGAGGAGTCGCGCCTGACGCGACGGCGTCACCCGGATCGTATTTTGTCTTCGCGGATGGTCAGGAGATTTAAGCCTTCCGAGGGGGTCGGCAACCCTCCCACCGCGAAGAGCAGATGGTGCGTCCATGGGCACCAGGACCCCGACAGTGATACCCTCCAGGTGTACGCACCCACCCCACAATCCGAGTCGATAATGCTTGTGCTCCAGGTGATAGCGTCCATGGAATGGCCCCTGGGAATTGCGGACGCGAAAAATGCATTTTGCCAAAGCAATAAGTTGGTCCGGCCCCGGGGAGCGATTTATGTTGAGGCATGTTCTGGCCTCGGGTTGCCCGGGGAAGCCCTCATCGAGCTTGTGGCGCCGGTATACGGCCTCAATGATGCCCCACTGTTGTGGCATAGAACCCTTACGGAGTATCTTAGTGAGATTGGTTTCCAGCGTTCTCTTCTAGAGCCATGTCTCTGGCTGCAAAGGTCCGCCTCCGGTCGGCTTCAGTCCCTTGTGCTCATTGAGGTGGACGATTTGATCGTCTCCGGAGATGCTAAGGTGCTTTCGAGTTTGAAGGAGCGCCTCTTTGAGCGCTTCAAGTTCGGTAAATGGGAGGGGGGAGGCTGACTATGCGGGGCGGCACATACAGCAGAAGGGAACGAAGATAATCGTAGATCAGGAGAAGTACGTCCGTGAGCAACTGACCCCCATTGCCCTTGACAAGCATCGCCGAGGGGAGACCTCGAGCGCCTTGACTGCCGCGGAAATTTCGTCTTACAGGACGACCGTGGCCCAGATCCAGTGGCTGGCGCGCGAGTCGCGTCCAGATGTCTGCGGCAGCGCCTTGCTGTTGGCGGCCGCTTTGCCTGAGCCGACAGTCGAGGACGCCCTGATGGCGAATAAGGCAGTCAAGTTTCTTCGCGCTTCAGCCTCCCAGCACATCACGATTTGGCCCCTCGATCCCCTTGCTACTACGTTTGTTACTGCGTCCGACGCAGGAGGTCCCGGATCCGCTCGCCGGGGGGGCGCTCAGGCTGGATGGCTCGTGTTTGCGGCGGATGGTGCCATTCGCGAGAACCGCCGTGCTAGAGTGAGCCTGCTGTCGTGGCGTAGTCAGCGACTCAAGAGAGTCGTGGCCAGCACGATCGCAGCTGAGACTCTGGCACTTTCCGGAGCTGTGGCGGAAGCCCAGTGGCTTCAGATCATGTGGCCAGATGTGGTTTTTGGGGATGTTCAGCGTCCCGACTGGATGGCCTCCCAGGGGCCCTTCTCGGTGATTCTGGCTCGTGAGTGCGAGATCGGAGACTCGGCCTCATCTCTGTCCGTGGTGGACGCTAAAAGCGTGTTCGACACGCTGTCCAAGAACAGCGCCGGATCGAGAGCGGATCGTCGCAATGCCATCGAAATGGCGGTCATTCGAGATTCGTTGAGCAATATCGGATCGAAGGTTCGGTGGCTCCCTCGCGGCATGATGCCGGCTGATCCTTTAACTAAGATCGACCCCAGTCGCGGCAACGCAGCCTTGCACGACGTGCTGACTCGAGGCACTCTGTGCCTGATCGACGAAGAGGGCCACGTGGGCGAAAGGCCCCTCAATCTCTCGTTAAAATCGAGGTCCCGGGGAGCTTCGAAGAGGGCTTTGATCGAGCATGCTAAGGTTCAGGCGGCGACTACGGAGGGAACTAAGGTGAGGTTTGAGGAGGCAGAGGAGGAAGAGGAGGGAGGAGAGGCGAGCAGAGGCGGTAGGGGGGAGTATGAAGGAGAGGCGGAGAGGAGCAGCGGCGGCGGCGGCGGAGCGGCGGCGGCGGCCCGGCGCCCGCCCCGCATACCGCCCCGCACAACTTCGAGGCCCGGCGGCCTGCCCGGCCAGTGGAGGGAGGAGAAGGAGGAGGAGGAGGAAAGCGGCCCGTGCGACGACTCTTGCCCGGTCTTCCTCATATATGACGGCGACGGTGTTCGATCCACGAAAATTGGTCCCGCTGTCTTCCCAAGGCCCTTGAGGGCCCGTGGTGTGTTCTCCCCCTCTGGTCCCTTTGGATCTCTCCCCGCCCCCGTGGTGTAGCCACTTTGGCTTAAGCGCTTTCAACCGTGTGCCCGTGAGGTCGCGGCTCGGAGAAAGGCCCCGTCCCCGCTCGTCCTTTTACGACTCGCCGATCCATGTGTCCATCTCATCAGTGACAGGTTTGCCCTCCACCAGCTCTTGCCCCCAGAAGTCTGCCCCCCCATCCGCAGGCGAATGGGAGGGACGGGCGAGTTGAGACGAAACGGCACTTGGACTTCGGGGGCAGTGCGCTCGTCCGCCACGGCCAGACGACCCGCTCGGGAAAAGCCTCGGCGCGCCGGGCGTCCCCGGAACAAGAAGAGGTGCGGGGGCCGCTGAGCCGAGCTGCCGTTTGTCTCGCCCCGCCCTGCTCCTGGGAGGATCCGAGGGCACCAGCCACGCACCAGCACCGATCCTGGGCCCAGCATCTCGGCCACGCGCAGAAGGGGGTAGGGGGAGGGGGGATGGCTTCTTAGAAGCACCCCTGCTTCTTATAGGAGGCGCGGGCCTTCTTTGTAGATGTGTGGCCGGCGCCTTCTAAGAAGCAGCCTCCTTCTAAGAGGCCCCCCCCCCTCCCTCCCCCCCCTTGCGCGCGCCGCCAAGCATCGCCCTGGGCCCAGGATCGGTACATATATATATATATATATATATAATATATATATATATGTATATATATATATATACATATATAGGGCCGAGCGGTATCCCCGCAACGAAGTTCTTTCTCTCGCGAGAGGCGCGCCCGCCGCGCCCGCCCTTCCCTGCGCGCAGATCAAAGCGCGGCGCTGCGCGCGGCAAGAGCATTCTCCTTAAGGCAGGAGGGCGCAGGCTCCGATCCGGGCCCAGGTTGAGGCTGGCCAGGATCAGGAGGGAAAGAAACACACAGACACAAGTCATCGTCGACTCCCAGGAAAATATGAGAAGATGTGGGAAGTGGGGGCGAAGACAAAAACCCAGAACATATGGGAAAATATAGGGAAACCTTTTTATTTGTGGGCCCCAGGGCCCCTTCACAGGATCGGGGGTTTGGTGTGTGGGGGGCGCCCTCCCGGAGGAGGGGAGGGAGGAGCGGGGAGGGGAGGCGTGGGCGCCCGCGCCTCCGGGGGTCGCCGAGGCGCACGCCGTGGGCCCCGAAACATGGCAGGCGGGTCCCGCGGCGCCTCCCCGAGCAGGGAGCGGGAAGGCGTCTCGGGAGGGGCGCGGACGGGCTGCGACGCCGCCGCGCACCGCGAGGACCTGCCACTGTATGTTGGCATCGCCGGGACGTGTTTTTTATCAGGAGGGGAAAAAACACACACCATTCATCGTCGACTCCCAGGAAGATATACAGGAAAATATGGGAAGTGGGGGGAGAAGACGGCAATCCAAAATATATGGAAAAAACATTGGGAATCCTGGGATTTGTGTGTTATCTATTTGTGTGTCCTTGGGCCACTTCAATTTTCGCGAGGGAGACCATCGGCGAGCATTGTGGGTCATCTTTGCGGAGAAAAAGCGCGCACGAGAACGACAAATTCAATGGTGATGCTGATCATGGTGATGATGATGATGTTGATGATGATGTTGATGCTGGTGATGATGCTCATGTTGATGATGATAGGGTTGGTGATATGAATGGTGATGCTGATGATGTTGCCGGTTCTACTAATACTTCTACTTCTACTTTTACTACTACTACTACTACTACTACTATTACTACTACTACTACTACTACTACCTACCTACTACTACCTACTGCTACTATTACTACTACTACTACTACTACTACTACTACTACTACTACTACTACTACTACTACTACTACGATTACAATTGCCATTGCGACTACTATTACAACTATCACTACTACTACTACAACTGCCACTACTAGTACTACTACTACGACTACTACTACTACTACTACTACTACTACTACTACTACTACTACTACTACTACTACTACTACTACTACTACATACTGCTACTATTACTACTACTCCTACTACTACTACTACTACTACTACTACTACAATTGCCATTACGACTACTATTACAACTATCACTACTACTACTACTACTACTAGTACTACTACTACTACTACTACTACTACTACTACTACTACTACTACTACTACTACTACTACTACTACTACTACTGCTGCTGTTGCTGCTGCTGCTGCTGCTGCTGCTGCTGCTGCTGCTACTAGTACTATTACTACTACTACTACTACTACTACTACTACTACTACTACTACTACTACTACTACTACTACTACTACTACTACGACTACTGCTACTGCTACGACAACGACGACTACTACTACGACGACTACTACTACTACTACTACTACTACTTTTTGACGACTACTGCTACTACTTTATCTACTACTACTACCACTGCTACTACTCCTGCTGCTACTACTACTACTACTACTACTACCACTACTACTTTTCCGACGACTACTACTACTACCTACCACTACTGCTACTTCTACTTCCACTACTACTACTACTACTACTACTACTACTATACGACGACTACTACTACTACTACTACTACTACTACTACTACTACTACTACTACTACTACTACTACTACTACTACTACTACTACTACGACTACTACCTACTACTACTACTACTACTACTACTACTACTACTACGACTACTACTACTACACTACTACTACTACTATACTACTACTACTACTACTACTACTACTACTACTACTACTACGACTACTACTACTACTACTACTACTACTACCACTACTACTACTACTACTACTACTACTACTACTACTACTACTACTACTACTACTACTACTACTACTACTAATATTTCTACTACTGCCACACTTACTACGACGAAGACAACGACGACTACTACTAATGTTGGTGCTCATGATGATGATGGTGATGCTGATGATGATGATGATGATGATGATGGTGATGATGATGATGATGGTGATGGAGATGGTGATGGTGATGCTGACGAGGAGGAGGAGGAGGATGAGGATGATGCGGATGCTAATGATGACGATGCTGAGGAGGATGAGGATGCTGATGAGGAGGAGGAGGACGAGGATGAGGATCAGGATCAGGATCAGGATCAGGATTAGGATGATGAGGATGGTGGTGGTGGTGGCTGCGGCGGTGATGATGATGTTGGTGATGATGGTGATGGTGGTCGTGATGATGATGGTGGTGATGATGGTGGTGGTGGTGATCATGGTGGTGGTGATGTGGTGATGATGGTGGTGAGGGTGGTCGTGATGGTGGTGATGCTGCTGCTGCTGATTATGATGATGCTGGTGGTGATGGTGGCGGTGGTGATGGTGGTGCTGATTTTTTTTGGGGGGGGGGGCGTGCGGCGCATCCCGAGGCCGAGGCTCGGCGGCGATCGGTTCCGCGACGGACTCCAGCGCGAAGCAGCATCCCTTGAAGGCCCTGAGGCTCCGCTCGCCGACGCGCCAGTCTTGCGCGGCCTCTCGCTCGCCCGCGACCTGGCCGCGCTGCGGACCTGGGCCTCCGAGGAACTGCCGGGCCGCGGTCACGTCCTGATGCGCGCCGGGCTTTGGGCCCCCAGCTGCTTGGGGATGCCGCTGCGCGGCTTGGCCGGGTCCTTCGTCGCCTCCCTCGAGGTGAAAGCCGCAGACCGTGCAGCAGTGGACCTCCCAGGTCGCGTCGTATTCCGCCAGGTGCGTCTCGCGCGCCTTCTGCAAGCCCACCTGGACGTCCTGGCCCAGCTTCGCACCGAGCGGCGATGCCTCCTTTGCAGCCAGTTCCGAGCACGACTCTTCAACCAGGCGCCCCGCTTGTGCTTCGGCACCTTCGAGCCGCACTGCTCGCACTTGAAGTACTTCCCGTTCGGGTCCTCGATGATGATGTGCGTGGTGTTCGCGATGTGGTGCTTGCGCTTCTCAAGCTCCGCCTTCCACTTGTTCCGCTCCTTAACCGCCCGCCGTTGGGATGGCTCCGCTTCCATCGCCGCCATGAGCGTTGCGTACGCCCGCTTGCGGATCTGCGCTGCAACCTCCTCCGCGACTTTGACCTTCCGCACCCGCCTCGATAGCATCCGACACCGACATGCGGCTCTCGATCTTCGCGACAACAATATCCCTCAGCTTAGCCGCTTCGCGATGCCGCTTCCAGAGGCCTTTGTGCGCCTCGGGCAGCCTCCCTGTGCGAGCCCGACCCGCTCCTCTGGCAACGCAGCTGGAGTCCGTGGTGTACTGGGTCTTCCTGTGTTCAGAAGCTGGGCGAGGGCTGCTAAAACTGTGGCTGCTAAAACGACCCTCCCGGAAGGAAAAAACAACTTCCCAGAATGAGGCGCGGCACGCGAGACGGTCAACGGGCTTCTTCCCGGAAGGACGAAGACAATTTCCCGGAGGTCGATTTTAGCAGCCACGGATTTAGCAGCCCTCGCCCGGCTTCCGATGTGTGGCTGCAGGTGCTCGAGCGTCTCGACCATCGCGGTGCGCCCGCCTCGCTTGGCGCTCTGCCGCCGACCAGCCAAGCCCCCGCGGCCGCCCGCGGTGAGCCAGCTCTCGCCCGCCTCCGTGCGGAGCACAAGCCGGCCCTCGCGCGGCCCCTCTCGTGCTCGGGTCGTCGGCGTTCTCGCCCCCCGACGCGCCGCCCGCCGTGCGGACCCTGTGTGGGCCCTGGAAACGGCAGGGCCGTTTAGTCACCGCTCCGGTCCCTTCAAAAATGGAAGCGGCAAAAACGCGGCGACCGGAAACGGCAACAAGAACGGTTCCAGGATTGGAACCGGAGCCAGAACCGGTCAAAAAACGGCGACGGAACTGGTAATACAACGGCGTCGGAACCGGCAAAAAGACGTGATCTGAGATGTTCTGTGGTGCTGTGCCACGATCTGGCATGTTCTCTCATGGTTTGGTATGTCATGCTCGGTACTGTTCTGTTATGCTGCGTTATGTCTTCTGTTCTGTCATGGTGTGCTCTGTCATTGTATGTAATGTTATGTTTGTTGACGGCCCGGCTCTGTATAGTACAGTCTGATATGCTATGCTAGCTTGTGCCGCTATGCTCTGCTGTCGTGTTATTATGTGCGATGTGAGTCTGTGTCAGGCTATAGTGTGTTATGTCAAGGTGTGTTATGTTATGTTCGGTTCTAGTATTTCATGATGTGTTCTGTCGTGGTATGTTGTGCCATGTTCTGAGTTGGTACGGTATGTGATGTTCTGGTATGTTCTACTTAATCATGACATTGCTACGTTATGTTCGGCCATGTGCTCGTGCTCTGTTCTTTCATGTTGTGTTGCGCCATGGTGTGTTATGTCGTGCTCGTCTTCGCTATGCTCTGCTGTCGTGTTATGATATGGTATGATTTGCTGCGCCATGACATTATATGTTATGTCCAGGTGTGTTAAGTGGTGCTCGAGCATGTGTCGTTATGCTGTGATGTGTAGTCATATGTTATGGTATTGTCCTGCTCGTGTATGTTATGTGATGTTATGGTATGCTCTATGTTATCATGATGTTTGTATGTTATGGTATGCCATGTTATGTCATGCTCGTGTTATGGTAATGTTGCGCCATGCTGTGTTATGTCGTGTTCGTCGTCGCTATGTTGTGCTGCCGTGTTATGATGTATTACGTTTTGCTGTGTCATGATCCCGAATTGCTGAAAAGGTGTGTTATGCCATGCTCGATTATGGTATGCTATCTTGTGTCATGCCGTCTTATGTTTTGTCATGTTCTGCTCTGGCACGGTATGTGATGTTATGGTATGTTCTGCTTTGTCATGATATTGATATGTTATGTTCCGTTGTGTTCTGTCATACTGTGTCATGCTTTGTTGTGTCATGTTGTGTTCTGTCGTGTTCGTCGAGGGCGCGAGGCGGGACATCCAGGAGTTCGGGATCATCGTGACCTTGTGGGGTCTGGCGGCCGCGGTATGCAGGGTGGGGTTGGCCAGGCGCGAGGCGGGATACCCGGGATTCTCGGGGATCATCGTGACACTTTTGGGGTCTGGCGGCCGCGGTATGCAGAGTAACTAGGTTTGGCCGGGCGCGAGGCGCGATACCCAGGACTCGGGGAACATTTTGGGGTCTGGCGGCCGCGGTATGCAGAGTGGGTTTGGCCGGGCGCGAGGCGGGATACCCGGGACTCTCGGGGTTCATCGGGACATTTTTGAGGTCTGGCGGCCGCTGGGATATTGTTTGTCGAAATTACACAACCCCAATTTGTGCGTGCTGGGCGTTGCTCGCTTCTGGCGGAGGGGGGGCTCCCTCGTCGCCCCGCAGAGGTGCTGCTGATGTGGCTCGGCATGGGCGTATGCGTGGTGGCGTCGTTCCCGCTGCTGTTCGCTGCGCTCAGAGGCCTCATCGCCGTCCTTCTAGCCGTGCGCGCTCGACCTGGGCCTCATCTTTTGGCTTCCTCGCCCTGTCACGCCCTTCTCCTCCTGCTCCTCCTCCTCCTCCTCCTCCTCCTTGTCATTCTCCTCGTCGTCCCCCTTGCCTCCCTGCCATGCTCCTCATCCTCGCTCTGCTGCTTCTCGGCGTATTCCTCGTCTCCCTCTTCTCGTCCATCGCGCCCTCCTCCTCCTCCTCCTCCTCCTCCTCCTCCTCCTCCTCGCTCTTGTCGACTTCCACCTCCCCATGCCCCTCCGTCTGAGAAGAGGCTCCGCGGAGTTTTGAGAAAGAGGAGGGGGAGAAGGAGGAGGAAGTGGAGGTGTGGGAGTGCATCGTGGAGTTTGGGGGGGATTCAGGCATGGACGGATAATGATTTGTAGGATGGTGGCAGTAGGTGATTGGAGGGAGGGAGGGAGGGCAACGGAGGGGAGGCTTGAGGAGGAAGAGGAGGAAGAGGAGGAGGAGGAGGAAAAAGGTGAGGCGGATGATGGCGTTTGGAGGGGGTGGGGGAGCACCAGCATCTGGAGTATGGCGATTGCAGGTTGGCTGGCAATTGCCCATGGATAGCAAGCTGTCTCCTCCATCTCTTCTTTCTTCCTCTCCTCTCTGCGCGAATTTGCGGCCCGAGTTTCGGCCACGTTCGCAGGACCGCCACTCGGCAGGATGCCTCATTAGTAGTCTTTGGATGCATGAGTAGTAATCGATCGTTGTCCGCTCCAATCCGTGCCCTCGAAAAATACATCTGGGGAGCTGAGCTTCAGCAGCAGGTTCACAATAGGATTCGAGCGTGCACGGCAAGGAGAGAACGCACACATATACGTATACACATGTTTGTAAAACGCGTGAAACCAGTGTATAAGTGTGCGAAACTGATTTGAGGGTGGGACAGGTGGGCGCGATGGGTCTGAGGACCGTGATGATGAAGACGTAGGCGTAGGAGGAAGCAGGCGCGAGGAATGCTCAATTGCCATGGGTATTATCAGCAACAGCGGCATGTGGAGTACGAGTGTCATGGACTATGAATAGGAATAGGCATTAGCCAGCGTCGTATCGTATCAGTCGCAAGAGCAGTAGCCGCAGCGGCAGTACGCAGCAGTTGCAGCGGGCGGTGGTGGCGGTGGGAAACACAGTCCCGACCTGGGCAGCACGCACCACGACGACGCCGACGACGACGACGAGACGAGGCGCGCAGACGATCGGCCTTCGAAGTTCGGATTAGGGAAAGGACCCATTCTGGAGATGTTGTTGAACAGCCTATCGTTGAGCGGTGTTGCTGCGTCCCCTGAGCACGAGCCCCGCAGCACGAGCCAGACAAGTCGGGTTTGCACCCTCGTGCTCTGCTGGATTGGGCGATGTTCGGAGTTGCCACTGCCGTAGCCACCCTGATGCCAAGGCCACCGACGTGGGTGACGGCGACAGTGGTAGCAGAAGTCGTAGCACGTGGAGATTCAAAGAACCGGTCAGAGGCGGATGGATGTGGGATATTTGAGGAGCAGGATGACGACGACGCGGCCTTAGACGATGCGTATGTGGACGAGTAGGATGGGGATGATGCTTATGTGTATGATGATGGTTATGATGATGGTTGCGATGGCAACGGCGATGATGGTGATGCTGATTATGATGATGATGATGATGATGATGATGATGATGATGATGATGATGATGATGCTGATGCTGATGATGATGATGATGATGATGATGATGATGACGACGACGACGACGACGACGACGATGATGATGATGATGATGATGATGCTGATGCTGATGATGATGATGATGATCATTCTGATCATTATGAGCATGATCATGTTGCTGATGATTATGATGATGCTGATGATAATGATGATGGTGATAATAATGATGGTCATGCTGGCCCCGATGGTGATGATGGCGATGGTGATGGTTGGTGATGATGGTGATGCTGGTGATTATGAAGAAGAGGAGGATCGGGTTCTAACGTACAGCTGCAGCTCGCGACGCTTGGGCTGGCTTGTGTCGCACGGGCGGTGGGCGTAGGAGGTGTACTCCGCCGAGGCGTCCGCAGATGGGTCCTCGATTGAGCCACTGAAGGGACGAGGCGTCCAGAGCAGGCCACGCTCTTCGCCCCCGGTGTGTAGACCGCACAGGTCACACAGCAGAAGGCCAGCCTTCTCCCGAGCTTCCGCGGGCGACCTGCGGCGAGGGCGCCCGCTCCGGAGGCACGCCTCGCCGTGCCTCAGACGTGGCGGCTTCCTGCGGCAGCCCTGTGGTCGCAGTCGAGAGGGAGAAGGATGTCGAGAACCGCCAGATCTCAGCGATCCTCGCCACTTCCGCACCCGATTGTGTTGCCTCGTCCTGGCTTTTCGTCTGAGAGAGGAGGGAGAGGCCTCTGGGGAGCTCTGCCGCCCTCTCGGTCTGACTTGTCATCCCTCTTCCCCATCCCCCTCCTCGTCGCCCTTCCCCCTCCCCCTCCTCCTCTTTCCCTTCCCCCCTCCCGCTTCCCCCCTTCCTCGTCCCCCTCCTCTTTCCCTTCCCCCTCCCCCTTTCCCCTCCTCGTCGCCTGCCCCTGGTCTTCCGCCTCGTCCCCCCCCCCCCCGCCGGAAGATGCCCCCCTTCCACCTCCTACCCGCCATCCTTCCTGCTGCCCCTCCCTACAGACCTCTGCCTTCCCCCCCTCTTCTCCCCAGAGATCCAACGTATTAAAAACAAAACGGAAGTTGTTCGTCATATTCGGCCTCTAGGGGCCCTCGCCAGGCCCTGGGACCGTCAAAAAACGACTCAGAATTGAAGCGCCAGTCCCTGGGAATTGTTCGGGACCTTCTCGGACCCCGCATTGCAAAACCACGACGCCTGATGTCTGGGTCCTCCCACCTTGGCCCACTCTTCCCCTCCTCATCCATGTCTCCCCCTCCGGAGGGAGTACACAGATCCTGGCGACACCACTCCACGGTACTCTCCTCATGGGGGCAAGTTCTGGCCAGGGTTCCGAGGCGAATCCAGCCGCGGCGGCGAGGGAGGCGCAGCGGGGTCGGTACTTTTCTCCCCCTCTGACCTTCACCCCAGCCGTCCTCCCCCTCCCTCTCCTGAGGATGCAACTTCTGCGAGGTGTGATTCAGAATCGGCGCTGGTAGATCCCCTGGTCGACATGTGTCCTCACCTCGCTCAATCCCGCTTCATCCAAACAAAGCCTGCCTGATCTGGCTCAATCCCGGGCGTATTATCCGGCCTCATGCGGCTCAGTGGCTCCTCGATCGAGCTCGATCGCCCCTGTCTGTTCTGACGAGGACCTCCCAGGAATTGTTTTCGGAATCTCTCTTCCTCGCACTCCTGCGAAGGCTCACCGAAACCGCCTGTTGGCGGGCAAGCACCCCTTGAAGAATGAAGGGCTGCCTGAAGAGGTAGTCGCACTGTCGAGGGCGGAGGGCCTGTCTTTCCTCGAGTCCATTGGCATCGCTGCCATCGCCCCTGCTCCCTTCGCCGCTGGAAGCGGCGCGGAGGGCTCCCGGTGGGAGTGACCGCAGGTGGCCGCGAGGTCTTCGCCCATCCTGTGAGCGCGGGAGCTTCCTCGCACTCTCTCTCTCTCGCCGAGCGCGTTCCACTACTCGCAAAGTGCCTACTCGCCAAAGTCCGAAAGCCACATGTCCGCTGTGCTGAAATTGATCGTAGATCCTCCGCGGGGAATCCAGGCCATTTGCGAGTGGTTCCTCTGCGAGTAGTGGAACGCGCTCGTCTACTCTCTCTCTCTCTCTCTCTCCCCTTGCGCTCGCCGATGCCCGGCAGACGCCCTCCTGCGACTGCTCTCCCGCGCGGCGGGAGTCTACCTGGACGCGCGGGGCCGCTCTGGCCAGGCCGGGCCGCCGCCGGGCTTGCGGGGACTGGCACGCTGTGGATTCGGGGAAACGTATGACTCGAGTAAGCCGGAACTCGGGTTCGCTGGTTTTTTTTTGACGAGCGCGTCCTGGATTTCGACGGTCCCAGTTTCGTGGGATGTCAGCAGCGGGAGCCCGCGTCAAATTTCAGATTGGGTCTCTTTATGATGGCCCCTTTGAGGCCAACCCAAGTCCCCCGTACCCGAGTTCCAGCCTAATCGAGCCTTGACCACCAGAAAGAAATTTCGAGCACCAAAAAATACCGAAACTCGAGGGTTTTCACGTGTCGGGCCCTGGGAGACGCTCGCCCGACACTGTCTCGACACTCTTTCGGCACTTTTCCGGGTGCTCGAACTTATTTCTGGGATGCGGTCCTTAGGTAGGATGGAAACAACATAAACGTAGCTATGGGCACGGTGCCAAGCCGCAGAGTTTCGGGCGTGTACCCGGGGGGGCAGGGCTTCGCTGGCAACTCATGGGAGCCCAGTGTACCCTCTCTATTCCGTCTGTGGCGTCGATTGGCGCCTGGCGGCCGATGGCATAGTGCCGATTTCAGCTTCGATCAGCCCTGATGTAGCGTCGACCGAAGAAGAACAAGAAACAATAAACTTTTGGCGCTCCGCGCAGATCTTTTGGATCGGCGCTGGACCCCCTGGCGGCGCCTCGGGCGCCTCCGGCGCGGATCCAAGACATCCGCGCGGATCGCCAAAAGGTGATGTGTATGCCGTTCTTTCTTCTTCTAGTCGATTTGCGTCGATGTGGCGTTGACTAGCGTCGATGCTCCCATGAGCTGCCACCTGAGAGGGGGCCCGGCCACGCCACGCCTCGCGTCGGCGCAGTCTGGGAAGATGCTTGCCTAAGAGAACGGCCCATGCCCCCCAAAACGGCGTCGTTGGAGATTTTTGTTTTAGCGTCCCCTAGCAAAAAAAAAGAAAATACACTATATATACGTAAACTTTTGGCGCTCCGCGCAGATTTCTTGGATCGGCGCTGGGCCCCCCCGGCGGCGCCTCAAGCGCACGCAGGCGCTGAGGTGCGCGCAAGCACCCCTGCCTTGGTGATAACCGAAGGCGATGTTACTTCCTCTCCAATATTTTTCTTTCCTCACAGGCCCCGCTTGTGCTCGCGGGTTATTGTTTTTCTTGCACGCCGCGATGATCTCAGGCTATTGTTTTGTTCACACCGCAGACGAACAACAATTAGCCTGGCGACGGACCCAACCATCAGCAGTGATACGTACCGCAGTTGTGAGCACCATCTGCGGTGGATCCTCCTATGCGGCCACGACACGTTTGAGGGGCGTGCCAATTTGGCCCGTCGGCGGCAGGCGGCCTTTTCCACTGGGGCTTTCGGTGGAGCTCCCTATGGGGCCACGAAGCGTGCGAGGGGTGTGCAGAAATGGGATGGCACCGACATGCGGACCCTGCCGCTGCGGCCTTCGGTGGTGCCGCCTCAGGCCACGAAACGTGCGAGGGGTGCGCCGAAATGTGGGATGGAACCGCATGCGGGCGCTGCCACTGGGGCCTCAGGTGGAGCACCCTGAGGAGTTCGCCGGAATGTGGGAGTGGAACCGCATGCGAACGCAGCTTTTGGGGCCTTCGGTGGAGCTTCTTATGGGGCCACGAAGCGCGTGACGGGTGTGCCGAAATGGCGAGGTGGCGGCATGCGGGCCCTGGCACTGGGGCCTTCGGTTGAGCTTCCTATGGGGCCACGAAGCGCGTGAGTGGTGTGAGGACATGGCGAAGTGGCGGCATGCGGGCCCTGGCACTGGGGCCTTCGGTGGAGCTCCCTATGGGGCCACGAAACGTGTGAGAGGTGAAATGGCGAGGTGGCGGCATGCGGGCCCTGGCATTGGGGCCTTCGGTGGGCCTCCGTATGGAGCCACGAAGATTGTGAGGGTGTGCCGAAATGGCGAGGTGGCCGCATGCGGGCCCTGCAACTTGGGCCCTCGGTGGAGCTTCCTATGGGGCCACGAAGCGTGTGAGGGGTGTGCCGAATGGCGAGGTTGGCGGCATGCGGGCCCTGGCACTGGGGCCTTCGGTGGAGCTTCCTATGTGGCCACGAAACGTGTGAGGGGTGTGCCGAAATGGCGAGGTGGCGGCATGCGGGCCCTGGCACTGGGGCCTTCGGTGGAGCTTCCTATGGGGCCACGAAGCGTGCAAGTTCTGGGTGTGCCGAAACAGAAACGTGCGGAGGGCAGAGGAAAAGGGGGGAGGAGGAGGAGGAGGAGGAGGAGGAGGAGGAGGAGGAGGAGGAGGAGGAGGAGGAGGAGGAGGAGGAGGAGGAGGAGGGGGAGGGGGAGGAGGGGGAGGAGGGGGAGGAGGAGGAGGGGGGAGGGGGGGAGGAGGGGGAGGAGGACCGCTCCGATGACCAGTGGTCAGATTCCAAAAACCAGAGGCCTCCCATTGTGGGAGGGTTGAGAGTGGGCCTCAAACTAGGCCCTTCATGAATTTCTTGTCGAGAAAATTCTGACCTGCGGGAGTGCGCGACTGGCTTTCCGTTAACAAGTTCTGACTGCTGCGGGTGGCGTGGGACCCACAATTCAGGCAACGGAAGGTCCCTCTCTGTGTGACCACCATCTCGTGCGACGGGTGCAGGAACGAGGCCCCGAGGAACGCCCCGCGCACAGATTTCACGCCGTGGACAGGTCCAGACCAGGGCTTGGCGGGCACACAGGGGGTTCTCAGAAATTCCTGTGAGGGCTTTGCCCCGTGTGAATTGATCGAGGCCACCGACAAACACTTCACACATTGAAATATATTACCAGCTTCAACAGACTGCATCTCATGGCTACTGTCCGCCATGAGCTTGGCCATCTTTGGGCCGAGGATCTGCTTTGGACCAGGGGCCTTGGGCCTCGGCTTCGGCTTCGGCCGAGGCCGTCGAGGGATCCTGGGACCCACATCCTGAGACTGCTCGGCATACCTACTTAGGAAAACGTCGGTGGCTCGGTTCCTCATACTCTTAGACAGGGCGAGGCCTAGCTCCACGGCTTCGACCTCTCCTGGGGATAATTGATGCCTAGCTACTACATCGTCTGCGAGCTTGTCCGCTAAATAGTTACCAACAAACTCGAACACAGGCGTGCCTTTCAGAGCGGCTCTCTCAGCAGACATATGTGATTCGATCTTCAAGACACTGATCGACCGTCGATCGACTGCAGCTCGAACTCTATTCCAATCGTGTTTGTACGTATCTGGGAACATGCTGTGCTGAACCTTCAGGAAACCTTGGGAAACATACGAACTATTTGTGACGTAGATCAGGTAGGGGCCCACAGGGGAGTCCTCCAGGAATCTCAAGAAGGCCAACAACTCCCCGTGATTTATAGTCTGTTCGTTCCAGACTGCTCATGAAACTTGCCTGGCCACTTCAAGTTGTGGCTCCAGCTCGGAGATGTTGAACTGCCTGAACACTATGTAAGCCCAAGCAACTTTCCGAAACATGTCAGATGTCGTATGCTTCCCGCCAGACGCGTCACCCGTTCCAACCAAGATGCCTGAGGAGACTGGAAATTCGCCATGTGCGTGAAACTCTCGAGCGGTGGAGGGGTCACTGATGTCCAAGCAGCAGACGTGACACGTCTCAGCCATAAGGACGGCTGGGCCTCGTGCTGTGTGTAGGCGCGAGGCAGCAGAAAGTCTGTCGATATGACCGCGGGCAGCTCCTTGTTACATCTACATCCCCATATCCTGTGAAAGTTGTTCTCCTTCTCCTCCCCACATCTGTCACACAGCTCTGAATAATCATCAGGCAATCGACAAACTTGCTTGATGCGGGTGCGAGGCCACTGGCCTCCCGTGGAAACTGTGAGCAGAGATCCTGCCCACGCGTACTGCTCGGCTGCTCTAGCAACCTTCAACTGTCTGCGTATGTCTTCGAGGTATACTCCTGCTGCTACGTCCTCGCTCTCGTGATGGCTTGCTGCGAGGAGGAGGAGGAGGAGGAGGAGGAGGGGGAGGAGGAGGAGGAGGCCTAGGAGGAGGAGGAGGAGGAGGGGGAGGGGGAGGGGGGGGAGGAGGAGGAGGAGGAGGAGGAGGAGGAGGAGGAGGAGGAGGAGGAGGAGGGGGAGGAGGAGGAGGAGGAGCTGGAGGAGGAGAGGAGAAGAGAGAGGAGAGGAGGAACGCGGGGCGCTGTCTCTGCAAAACGAGGACCCAACACCAAAGGATGGTTAGGAGAAAACGAACTCTTGCGCAAGCAAGAATGCGGCGACGCGGCCAGGTGCGGGGAGAGGGGGAGAGAGCGGGGCCAGTCACGCGAGTCATAACGAGATCCGGGTTTCAAAGGACGGGGGTCAATGCAAAGGGGGGCAGCCAGAGGGCCGGACCTTGCAGGATCCTGCAGGGCCAGGGGTGCGTTGACCTGAGTTGGCGTGCGCGATCCTGCAGGATCTTGCAGGAATCTGCAAGGCCCGACTGACCCGGGTTTGGGTTGACCCGGGTCAGGAGATCTCCGAAAGGGATTGGCTCGTGCAGAGGGGGGTGGGGGGAGGGGGGGATCTTCGTCGAAGCACCCCTGGTTCTCAGAAGGCACGGACCTCATCTATAGATGCAAGGCCAGCGCCTTCTGCGAAGTATCATCTTTCTCAGAAGCCCTCCCCCCTCCCTCCACCCCCTTTGCGCGCGCAGCCGAAACAAACGGACTCTCGTTCACTTAGGCGAAGAGTTGCTGCCTTGCAGGGCCCATCGGACAGCCAGTCTTGGGAGTGTGACGGCAGTTCTTGCCCAATTGACTGCATTGGTTGCCAAAGTGAACAGGAGTTGTTGACAAAGTGTCCAGAATTGTGATCAGCAGGGTTTTGACGGACAGCAGTTCTTGTTTCACATGAACCATCACCTCATATCCGTAACAAGTCTGTCACTTCCTAGATATCGTGCCCATACGTTCCATTTCAATTCCAGGCGTGCACAAGTGGCGAAAGGCGGATCAGAGGCTTCTTTACAAGTGCTGGGGATAATCGATATGGGCTCATGTGGGAACGGTTCGGGTTCGATATTGGAGGCTTTGGGACATGATCGTCGTATCTCTGCTGTTTTCCAGCCTCTGGGTGCGTTCCATCAGCTGCGCCTCGCCGACAGCGTTCCAGGGGTGTCTGGATCGTTCCAAGCGACCGCCTGGAATTCGAGTGGTGGCCCGGAAGTCGAGGCCCAAGCTCCCAAGTCCAAGCCAGGGGCAACTTTAGGGGGGGAATTGGTTCGGGGAGGGATGGGCGCATCGGCCCCCAATCGCCTATCCGTCGCCGATGAGTGCCGGCCAGCCCCACCCTGCCCCGGAACGCGATCGGGGGCCTGTCGCCGATCTGTCGGCGATACATCGCCGATTCCAGGTCGATGTTTCTCCCCCCTGAGCCGGTCCTCCCGATCGCTTCCCCGGACGGGAGGGGGAAGAGGAACAGGAGGGAGGAGCAGGAGAGGTGGAGGAGGAGGAGGAGGAGGAGGAGGAGGAGGAGGAGAAGGAGGAGGAGGAGGAGGAGGAGGAGGAGGATCGAAGAAGACGAATCGGCGTAAGGCTGAAAAGGATCCGACGTGAATCTGGCGCAACACGTCGTAAATCCGACGTGCATCCGACGTACCTGGGGCCTCAAGGTGCCGCACGAGGCCTCCAGGATCTTCCTGATTGGAAGGACCAGCCTATTCGTGCTCCTCGTGTTCCGATTATGGTCCTCTGCCTCCTGCGGCCCGTCCATGCCCTGAGGGGGCGGTGAGGGAGGCAGGCTGGGAGGGGGGAGGAGGAGAGGAGGAGGAGGAGGAGGAGGAGGAGAAGAGGAGGAGGAAGCGGAGGAGGAGGAAGAAGAGGAAGAAGAGGAAGATGGGAGGAGGGAGGTGGGAGGTGGGAGGAGGGAGGCGGGAGGCGGGAGGCGGGAGGCGGGAGGCGGGAGGCGGGAGGAGGGAGGAGGAGGAGGGAGGAGGGAGGAGGGATGAGGCTGGAGGAGGAGGAGGAGGAGGAGGAGGAGGAGGAGGAGGAGGAGGAGGAGGAGGGGATGAGTAGGAGGAGAAGGAGGAGGAGGAGGAGGATATGCTTGGATTTTCCGCTGTCACAAGAATGATTATTATTTCTTCGGGCCGCCCTCCTGAAATCGAACGAGAAGTAGCCCAACCAGAAGACAAAGGACAAGAACAACATAAGCCATAGGAGGACGACCACAGCCGCGCATGTCCCTGATGAATCACTCGTCGCACAGAGAGAGTTTAAATACCACATTGCAAACATACATGACAGCCACATAGGCAGAGATTAATTCAACTCGATACGGCCCTGTCCATGATGCAGCCCAGCACAGGTCACTGGGCAAACTCTCAACCGAACAAACTCGAAAGTTGTACGGGTACTGAGCTCGTTTCCTCATTCCTCCAAACCTACCCCCAGCCCAACACTGAACACGAATAACTGTAAAAGAAAGCTCGAACCACGAATAACCCAGACCATGAACCTTGCGCCTGTCAGGCTCAGCCGATACCAAAAAGCGTTTGCCTTTCGCTGGCCAGGCTCAGCCAATAACCAGGTACCTGTTGCTGGAGCCCGCAGAAAACTTGGTTAGCACGCGCGGAAGCAAAGGGCCACCGGTTCAGGAAACAACCGAAAACGGTCAATATCCAGCCCAAGATGGACCTGACCCGACCGACCTCCCGCAAGTAGATCACGAAAAGGATACCGAGCCCTGCTCAACTCTTTGTCCGACTTCGCCACCGCGATCGGCAACCCAATGAAACAGGTGAAGACGCGGTGCCACCCAAGCGCCGCGTTGCGGCGTCGGACACAATTCTGAGCTCGCAGGGGAGCCACAATTCTACGGAGAGCCTCGAGCCGATGCTTTGGAGGAGGAGGAGGAGGAGGAGGAGCAGGAGCAGGAGCAGGAGCAGGAGGAGGAGGAGGGAGGAGGAGGGAGGATGAGGGAGGAGGAAGGAGGGAGGAGGAGGAGGAGGAGGAGGAGGATGAGGAGGAGGAGAAGGAGGATAATGAGGAGGAGGGGAGAAGAGGGGTTGGGCGCGCCTCCCCAGCTCGCCGCTGGTCTCCAGGCCAGCACCAGCCTCGGTTCTTCCGCTCGGCGGCCGTCCCTCCGCCGTGGCGCCTGCTCCCCTGGCCCTCGCTCGCTCCCTCTCCCTCGTCCCCTCGCGGGCCCCCTCCTCGGCCCTCTCTTGGTGCCGGGAGCTGGCGCCTGACTCCGGCCCACGTCCAGCACAGGCCATCACCGTGGTGGCCGTCGTCCTGATCACGTTCATCGGCGCCGAGTCCGAGGACCTGTCCGTGGTGGTCCCGCGGCGGGCGCGCCGCGCCGTGGGAGGGGCGCGCCCAGGGCCCTCCCCGGGGTCGCTGCGGGGGGGCACGCCGGCGGGTGCCTCGCTGCGGTCGGCCCTTGGCGGCCCTGGTCGGGGCCTCGGGGCCCTCGCGTCGTGACGAAGATGACGACGGACGGCTCTCCATGATTGTTAAGTCGGACACGTCCCTCTAGAGGAGGAGTATTCAAACAGTGCTTAACAAAAAAAACATGGGGACTATTTTTGGAGTCTTTTTCAACATGTTTGGCCATTTTCGATGATTCTGATTTTTCGTCCCAGGCCCGCCTGTAGGAGGACACGCCCGACCTAACCTTCTTTTCAGCCTCGGGGGGCCCTTACCCGGCCTCGGGGCCGTAGATAAGAAAACTACGCAGGCTGAAAGTTTGGTCCCGGGGTATGGGTCGAGGCCTTTGGGGGTCGAAGTTGTCAACAGTCAAGCAATGGCGAAGCGTCCTGGCTCGCCGATGCTCCTACCAAATAATGTTATAATAACTTTTTTGGCCGGCTCGAAATATTCTTAGAACATTTCTTGCTGAGACTGTCATGTTTTAACACATAGGGGTTTATGTTTTAAGGACATCGTACTTGTTCTTAGAACATTTGTGGGTTCTAAGAACATTTCGTGGTAGGACTATAGGAATGCCGGGACGGTCGGTCACTGCTCAAAACAAGTCATGACGTTGGGGGTCTGTGTTCGAGGGCCCCCCCCCAAGCGGTGTGGTGACCAGACCGCGTGATGCGTCGATGGCTCGGGCCGTCCTGGGAGGACGCCCTGGGCGACCAGGGCCTCCGAGGTCCCGAAACCGAGCGGTGACGGACCGCGCGGTGAGGTTGATCCGAGGTCACCAAGCGATCCGCTAGCACACGGTTTTGGCCGAAAGAGAAGAATTGCGTAAACATGAAGGTGTGGCGCTCCGCGCGGATTTCTTGGATCTGCGCTGGGCCCCCCCCCGCGGCGTCTCCTGCGCCGCCGCTGGCGCGCTCCGCACGCCAGGGAGAGTGGTCCAGCGCAGATCCAAGAGATCCGCACGGAGCGCCAACAGTTTATGCTTATGTTGTTTGCTGTTTTTCTATTGCGAAGGCCTTACGGTATGTGCCGTGGACCCTAAAGGGGGACGGCGACGACGACAACGACGACGCTGACGTGGGTCAGAGTCCTCAAGGATTTTGTTTGGGGTCTCTTCGGAGCGCTCTCGGAGGCCCCTTTGGGGGGCAATTTTTTGGGGGGCCCTTGTGGGAGCCTCTTGGAGGCCTCTGGGGAGCTTCTGGGGTGCCTCTTGGGATTTTGGGCCCCGATATCAGTTTTCCGCCTTCAAAATGCTCCGTACCTGAGATCAAGATGGCGAGCAGGAATCATATCGAAGTTGTCCAGAAAAGAAAGCCCATCCAAAATTAATGGTCAAGCATTTTCCAACATATTTTCCAACCACGGAAATGTCATGAATTTGTTCGGCGAGATTTTTCTGGCCGCGATTCGCTGTGCATGCCTGCAGTTGTGCGCAGCGGCCTCTCGGCGGCCTCGGCGGGCTCCCGCGGGGCCCTATTGGATCGGAGGCGCCGGAAGGCGGGGGGGCCGCCCGCGGACGGGAGGCGTTGGGGCAGGGCTCGACGATCAACATCCTCCTCCTCCTCCTTCTCCTCCCCCTCCTCCTCCTCCTGCTCCTCCTCATCCTCCTCCCCCTCCTCCCCCATCTCCTCCTCCTCCTCCTCCTCCTCCTCCTCCTCCTCCTCCTCATCATCATCATCATCATCATCATCATCATCATCATCATCATCATCATCATCATCATCATGTTTCGGATTTTGCCGATCGACGCGGGCCCCCCGCTCCCCTCCCCCCTGGAGTACGTTGATCTTGGCTGTTTTTTGGCGCCCGGTTCGTTCGGGTGGAGTCTCCCCCACAGGACGCATTGTTGCAGACAGTCGCACCAAGCAGAGGTCCAGAGCCAGATCCCCCACACCCTCCCCCCCCCCCTTCCGCCCAATGCCGACACGCCGAATAACAAAAACGCTCGCATGCAGCCCCTGGGAGGTCAAACTCTGACTTTGCCCTGGTCCGAACTCTGGCTCGACCACGCTTATCACCACCTACCAAACCACCCCAACCCAACCCGAAGGCCTCAATTTGTACTCCATTTCCAGTGGGGGGGGTCGGGGAACGTTGAAAAATAACATGGAGCCCGTACCCCCCCCAACCCGAAATTCGGGTCAAATTCGAGTCTTCGGATTGGGTTGGGGTGGTCTGGTAGGTAGTCAGCTGGTGTACTCAACTCAATCCCGCCTAATCCGCGGCCTAGTGTGGCGTAGCGGCCCCTTCCTCCAGCGGGGCTCGACTCTCCCGAGCCCTTCCTTCGAAGACCTCCCGGCTGCTGCCTCCTGACCACTCCCCTCCTCCTCCTCCTCCTTGTCCTCGTCCTCCTCCTCCTCCTCCTCCTCCTCCTCCTTCTCCTTCTCCTCCTCCTCCTCCTCCTCCTCCTCACTCCTCCTCCTCCTCCTCCTCCTCCTCCTCCTCCTCCTCTCTCCTCCCTCTCCCCTCCCCCTCCTCCTCCTCTCTCCCCTACCTCCTCCCCGCCTCCTTTTTTTTTCCTCCTCCTCCTCTTTTTGTTCCCTCCTCCCCCCTCCTCCTACTCCTCCTCTCTCCCCTCCTCCTCCTCCTCCTCCTCTTCCTCTGGCCCCCCTGGCGGCGCCGCGGAAAGGGGCTCAGCGCCGATCCAAGAAATCCGTGCGGACTTCCGCGAACTGTGTGTGTATGTGTGTGTTTTTGTTGCTCGTTTGTGTGGAGATCTTGGCGTTGCGTTGTTGTTCACACTGTGCGTTTTCGCCTGGCTTCGGGCCTCATGACCATCACAGGTCCAACGAGCTAGACCCGCACTGTACGGATATGTGAAAGAGCGTGTTCTACCGCTGCTGGCGGAAAACCGGGGGGGGTCACTACCGGTTCGAACCCCTCCCCCCCCCCCATCCGGAAAACCGAGGGGGGGTCACTACCAGTTCGAACCCCTCCCCCCCCCCCGGTTCATCATGAAAAGGGGGGGGTCACAGTACCGGTTCGAACCCCCCCCCCCCGAACTCGACAACCGGGGGGGGGGTCACTACCGGTTCGAACCCCCCCCCTCGAAAACCGAAGGGGGGTGCGGACAGTGGTGGGGACGGTGGTGGTGGGGACAGTGGTGAGGGGACAGCGGGACAGTGGTGGGGACACAGTGGGACAGTGGTGGGGACGGTGGTGGTGGGGAAAGTGGTGTGGGGACAGTGGGAATGTGGTGGAAACAGTAGGAAAGTGGAGGGTACAGTGGTGGTGGGGACAGTGGTGAAGGCGGTGGCGAGGACGGCGGTGGGACAATGGGACAGAGGTGCAGTGGGGACAGTGGTGGGGACAGTGGGGACAGTGGTGGGAACAGTGGGACAGCTCAGTGGGACAGCGGAGGAGTCAGTGGGACAGTGGGGACAGTGGGGATAGTCGGGCAGTGGTTGGGGCCGTGGACAAAGTTGGGAGAGTGGAGCCGTGGTGGGAACAGTGGTGGGGACAGTGGGGACAGTGCGACAGTGGTGGTGGCACTGGTGGGGACGGTAGGGGCGGTGGTGGAACCAGTGGGGACAGTGGTGGTGAGTGGTGCTGGGAACAACAGTGGGGGATGTGGGAGGACGGTGGTAGGGACGGGTCGTTAGCTGGCGGTGAGAGGGGGGGGGTGGGAGGGGTTCGAACCGGTAGTGACCCCCCTCGGTTTTCGAGGGGGGGGTTCGAACCGGTAGTGACCCCCCCGGTTTTCGAGGGGAAGGGGGGGGGAGGAATTAGGGGAGGCGGGGGGTTGCCGGGGGAGGGGAGGGGGGGGGGGTCCAGCAGGGGGGGGGGTTCGGAGGGGGGGGGGGACCCCCGGGTTCTGGAGGAAAAGGGCGGCAATTTTCCACAGTAAAGCGGCGGTGGGTCACGCTCTCTCGGATATGTTCCGCGCTATGGGCGAGAGCAGCCTTTTGACATCGGCCCCCAATTCTTGTAGTTGCTGTAAGCGTTTAGAGCGAATGCCCGCGGCGCTGAGGCGAGATCCGCATGTTGTTTCAAACCACCCGCCCTCCATCCTTGTGGCTGTTGGAGCTTTCAGCCCCATGGTAGTAGACTGTAACGAAGGCTTGAGCAACACGTGCGGTCAGGCTGCGGGCACGTCCCGTGTTACGACGCAGGGGGGAATCTTTCGTGAGGACCGAGATGAAGAAGTCGAGGAAGAGGGAGGAGGGGACGTATGTTGGACGCCAGAGAATAGGCGCAGGGATGGACGACCTAGAACGGCAAGCGCCGAAGGAGACGCAGCACCAGGCCAGCACAGCAGCTCGACCCAGCGGGTAAGGCCCTGCTGTGCCTTGGTTCGGCGGCGAAATCCGAAGCCTACCCTCGCCGATCAACGATTCAGGCAACTCGATGGGCGGCGGGCGTAGGGTTCGGACTTCGTAGAACACGTGGCCAAATCCAAACCCTACCCCCGCCTCTCATCGATTCAGGAGAATCGACGGTCGGTGGGGGTGGAGTCCGGATGCCACCACCCATCTTCTGGAAGCGGGGTCAAGCGCAGCATGAGCATGATTTCTAAGAGGTCCGCGCGGAGTTCCGAGAAACGATGCTCATGCCACTTCCTCTGTCCCCCCACGGGGGAGAGCCGATTGCTCCTGGCACTCGTGGGCGAGCTGTCCGCGCTGTGCCGCGTGGCGCCGCGCCGTGAGGAGGAGGAGGAAGAGGAGCAGGAAGAGGAGGATGCGGAGGAGGAGGAGGAGGAGGAGGAAGAGGAGGAGGAGGATGGGGAAGAGGGGGAGGGGGAGGAGGGACGAGGGGAGGAGGAGGAGGAGGAGGAGGAGGAGGAGGAGGAGAAGAGGAGGAGGAGGAGGAGGAGAAGGAGGAGGAGGCGGAGGAGGAGGAGGAGAAGGATGAGAAGGAGGAGGAGGCGGAGGCGGAGGCGGAGGACGAGGAGAGGAGCAGGAACAGGAAGAGCCGGATGCGGAAGCGGAGGCGGAGGCGGAGGTGGAGGCGGAGACGAAGGCGGAGGAGGAGGAGGACGAGGAGGAGGCGGAGGAGGAGGAGGAAACGGATGAGGAGGAGGAGGAGGATTTGGGGGAGGAGGACGCGGAGGCGGAGGAGGAGGAGGATGATGCGGAGGACGAGGGGGAGGAGGAGGAAGCGGAGGAGGAGGAGGGGGAGGAGGAGGAAGAGGAATAAGCGCACACACATATGATTAGCATTAGTTCGGCTATTATTATTATTGTTGTTATTATTGTTTTTTTTATCATAGTTATTATTATTATTTTTTTATTATTGCCATTACTTTTATTAGTATTATTTTTATTATCATTAGTATTATTATTATTATCAATAGTAATATTACCATTATTATCATTACTATTTGTATTACCACTATTCTTATCATGAGTATTCCTATGATTATCAATATTATTATCATGATTGGTACTAGTATCCTTATTCTTATTTATCAATACTTATTGTTATTAGTAGTAATAGTATTCTTAGTGTTATTATTACGAATGATAGTATTAATGATTGTACTACTGATACGTGTAGAAGAACAGCTAATATTTAACAGTACTAGCACTAATTGTAATCATACGGATACTGCCGAGATGCTATTCATAATGACACTAGTACTGTTAGCAATCATAATGCTAGTGATACGCATACTACTAATAATACGAGGGATACTAGTATTAGCATCAATCATAACATTCGAGTACTACTTTCAGGAAGACGAGTGACAACACTACTAGCACTAATTATACTACGGATGAGGAGGAGGAGGAGAAGGAGGAGGAGGAAGAGGGGGAGGGAGAGGACGAGGCGGAGGTGGAGGACGAGGAGGAGGAGGAGGTGGAGGAGGAGCAGGAACAGGAAGAGGCGGAGGCAGAAGCGGAGGCGGAAACGGAGGCGGAGGAGGAGGACGAGGAGGAGGAGGCGGAGAAGGAGGAGGAAATGGATGAGGAGGAGGACTTGGAGGAGGAGGAGGCGGAGGAGGAGGAGGAGGAAGAAATGGAGGAGGAGGAGGCGGAGGAGAAGGAGGAGGGGGAGGAGGAGGAGGAGGAGGAGGAGGAGGAGGCGGAGGAGGAGGAGGAGAGGAGGAGGAGGAGGAGGAGGAGAGGAGGGGGGGGGCCGCGCGAGCAGCACATGGTGCGGGCCACGAATAGGGGGGGCGGGCGGTGGCCACGGCGCGTTGCGGCGCGGCTCCTGCAGCTGCGGCGTCGCCAAGGCCTGTCGAGGGAAGGCACACGCTGAGGACGACGGCGACGACGACGACGGCAAAATGGAGACGATGACAAAATGACGTCGACGACGACGACAGAATGACGTGGACGACGGCAACGACGACGTCGGCGACGACGACGACGACGACGAGAAAATGACGATGACGATGACGACGACGACGACGACGACGACGACGACGACGACGACGACGTGGACGACGACGTGGACGACGACGATGTCGTTGACGTGACCTTCGGCGCGCTTGTCGGTGCTCGTTTTGGGGACCTCCCTGGGGCCCGCCTGACGGATCTGTTCGGCTCCAGCTCGGCGCCAGCTCGACGCCTGTCCGACTCGGGTTTGGCTCGGGTTGGGCTCAGGTTCGACTCAAGGCGACGGACGTTCGACGCAGCTTCGACGCATTAATGGAGCGTGCGGCTTCAGGCCTGTCCCTAGAACGCGCATCGAACCGAGATGTCGCGGGGTCTTGTCGACACCGATCTTGGTGATGGTCCATGTCGGCCGTCGCCGATTTGCGAGGATGATCTGAGAGTTGACGCTGACCAAGACGGACGATGACCAGGATCGACACCAGCGTTGCCGCGCTTGGTCTTGGCCACTGCCAGCATTTTCTTTCCTTCTAGCTTGGGCTGACGCCGAGGAAGCTTCCCGTCGGCAGCGCCTGCAGCCCGAGTTGCCTCGCATGCCTTTCCAACAGCGCCGAAGTCCGAGTCCACCGCGTCATCGCGCGTGAGGCCCGCCCAGGAAAGTCGAAACCAATGGTAATGATAGGTAGCCTTCTCAAGGGTACCCTTGCATCCGTGCCTCTCTGGTCTATCCTGAACTGCTTTCGATGGCCCGCCGCGCTTGAACAAGACGCTCGTTGCTATCGTCGGCGGCGATATCCTGGGGGGAAGTGAGAAGGGGCGGGCCTTTTCACAAGGCTTGGAAGTTTCCCGGCCGTCTGAGGAGCCTTCTGAGCCTTCCCCGAAGACACAGAAAACCTCTCGCCCCGCCGCTTTCTGAGACTGCCTTGTCCTTCTCACTTCCCCCCCTCGCTCGCCGCCGAATCAGTTTTATTATACTGTGCGCCGCTCGCGCGTCGCCCCGCCCCCGCGCAGGTCTCGCTGACGGGCGCGCTCTCGGGGACGACGCTGGCTTTCATCATCCAGAGACGCCGTCGCGATCGCCGCAGCCCGCGCTCCGCTTTTCTGGCGCGGTCGCCGAAACACGATCCTACGATTTACCAGCCTTGAACATCCCTATACATATGCTCCCCTCTGCTCCCTCCTCCTCCTCTTATTCCTCCTCCTCCTCCTCCTCCTCCTCCTCCTCCTCCTCTTATTCCTCCTCCTCCTCCTCCTCCTCCTCCTCCTCCTCCTCCCCCTTCAGCTGCCATGGTTGCTCGAGCGATTCCGCTGGCAGCAGGGTGGTTCCTTTTCGCAACAACCCAATTGGGGACTTCCTGCACCTCGCCCCGTTCGATCGGCGAGCCGTGGCTGAGAGATTCGAGAAATTCTGGTTGGAACCTCCGAACGCTCGCGGAGACAGGCTTAAGGAGATTATGTTGACGTGCAGGCCGTTCGATTTCGTACTGCTGGGGGGGACACAGGCGTGTGATCGTAAAGCAGAGGATCGCCTCCAGCGGCGTGTCCAGGGGCAATGGATCAGTGAGTGAGTATACTCCTTGGCACTGCATCAACCACAGCACGGGATGCGCGGTGATATTGAACCGAGCCTATCATCTCAGCGACGTGGTGCGAGTGTGGCCGAGTCCTCGAGGTGCGGGATGTATGGCCTTGGCAGTCCGGATCAAGCGTGATTGTCATGACTATTGTTTGGTGGTCTTTTTCTTCCGACCGCAGCGGAGGTGGGCCACGGAGGTGCCGCTCTACTTCGAGACGGTGCGACTGCTGGGCGATTGATTCGACGAGGTTCTGAGTTCCCTTCCTTCGTGCTGCTGTCCAATCATCTATTCATACGTGAACGACAGTATCGGTCTCGGTCGCAAGTCGTCGAAGTGGCAGTGGGTTGATGACGGAGTGGTGTCGGAGATGGCGGCGACGAAGGAGGGTAGAAGGTACGGGGCAGGAGAGACGGTTCGTGCGCGAGCCACCAAACATAATTTGTTGGCGGCGAATGTGCAAAAAGGCGTGCGTACCTACGTATTTCGGCACGAAACGTGGCAGTTCCATGATTGAGTGTATGGTATTCCTTCTGCATATGACGGATGCCATTGAGCATTGCCACGCGCATAGGGGTTTCGGCGCGCAGCTACAGGCGTTTGATGGGCCCGCCCCCACATGGCCAATGCGCCAATCATGCTACACATACAGGCTCCCGAGTTGTTAGGCGCAGACTCATCGAGCCTCTAGAGTGGATTGGTATCGGGATAATATTATGAACGCTTTGATGGGGAAGGCGGCTTGAAGCGCTACGTCTTGACGGCCGCGGAGAGTCGATTGCAGAACGGGGGCCCATAGTGGGCGGAGATGCTGCGGAGGGGGGCCCTTTCTCGCCTCTCCCGCAACATTAACTAGGTTTTCATTGAGGCGGGGCAGTTTCTATTCCGCACAGGACATCAGCAGCGGCGCCAGAGAGATACGGCGCTTCGGCGAGACCTTCTCCGACGACGGGCCGAGCTCCGAGTTAAATTGGAATCTCTGGTGCCTGGAAGCGGCGCTGGCTTGGAGCGGATTGAGGCGGTGCTGAAGGAGGTTGCTCGTCGGCTCTACCAGCGGCGCCACCAAGAGAGAGCTGCGCGGGAGAGATTCATGAAGGGGGAGATCGAGGCTGCCTGGAAGGATAGGAAGCTTGCGCTGGCGATGAGACTTTCGCGGGAGGCTGGCAGGCGCAGGTTCGGACCGAGGCGGCGCGATGGTCGCGCGGTCCGAGCTGCCCAGCCTACTCGCGCAGAGTGGGTGGCCGCCTGGGAGCAACCGGGCAGAATGGGCGGCGCGTCGGCGACGGGGGCGGGCCCACCTGCGCCGGTGACGTCGCAGGGGGCCCTCCCCGACAAGGCGCTGCAGACGGAGGGGCGCGCCCGCAACGACATGGGGCGCATCGCGGGCGGTTCAGTAGGCCGGTCGTCGCCGCGGTGTTCCTGAGTGGGCCCCGCCTGTGGAGTTGTGGCAGTTCTGCTTCCGACTCGTCAACGTGCGATGGGGCGTTGGAACTGTTGCGGGCATCCCCAGCACGTCTTGCTTCGCGGAGGCGATGCTGGGCGGCTCCCGCGCGATTCGTCGCGCGCGGCTCGGACTCCGAGTCACTGGCGCCGCAGCTCGGCCGTCGGCTTGCGCGAGAGCGGGGCTCCAGGGGTGAAGGGCAAGCGCGTCGCCCACGTCCTCGACCCTCTGGGCAGGGGCCCCCACTCCGACATCTCGCAGGTACCCGCGGACGTCACTGACTACGGATGCTTCGAACATCGTCGGCGGGGAGGGTCTATCGTGACGGCTCAGGCGGTGGCGTGGAGGCCGCGGCACTCGTGCCATGCGTTCTCCTCCAGCCTGGCGGACGTGGGCGACGCTTTCGCGCCAGGCCACTGCTCCGAGGTGGATGCTACAGTGGATTCGCGCAATGAAAATGACTTTGACGTTGCGCTGGCGACGCAGAGATATCGAGAGCCCCGCGCCCCATTGTGGCCCCAACCAGGCGACGGTGGCGCCGAGGGGGGGGCCATGCGTCGCCACCCTCTTCAGGGGCGCGCTCAGTCGTCCCATCTTCTTTTGGAAGTATCGCGAGGCCCATCGTGCTGCCCAGCGCCTTATAGATGAATGGAAGGAAACGACTTCAATCCTGAGCATGTTTGAATATGCTGACGACGTCTGGGACTTTACGGTGGCGGCTCAATTTCAGAGGATTTCAGATTACCTGGGGTGGGCGAGAGATTCGGATCGCATATTCGAGGAAGAGTTGGCGGGGGTGGGTTTCGGAGCCAACGAGAGCATGCAGGTCGCTCCTGTTCATGTCTCACGGGCGGGGGGCGCGAAGGCCAAGTGGTGGCTTCGCCGACATGCCGCGCCCACCCTGGGAGGATAATGTCAAGAAAGCAGTGGGTATCTTTCGCCCTGCATTTCGCTGCCAGGTGTCGCGGGCCCCGAGGTCTCCGGGCGCAAGGAAGCAGCGTCGGCGGGTTTCTGGTCCCTGAAGCCTCCCTGGAGGAGGGCCAGAGTCATTGTGAGTGTGCTCGCGTTGCTCAGCGGGTCGGAGGCGACGATGGCGACTCTTCACTCGTTCGAAGAGTTTGATGCTCATCCTGCGCGCCGCTGCCAATCGCCGCTCCATGGTCGGAGCACCCCGCGCGAAGGTGCTCATGCTAAGACGCGGTTTAAGTCGGAAGTTCTGCGCCGCTGGCGACTGGTGCCGAGCGCAAAAGAGTTACTCGTCAGGCGCTTGAGCTGGCGCCGGCAGATTGCCCATTTCTTTGGCAGTGACAAGCATTATCGCGTGCGCTGTTTGGCGGCCTGCTCGCGCTGGAGTTCGACCGCTTCAGACCCGCGATCCAGGATCGCTTGAAGCACATGCGTCTCGCCGGGCCCGACGGATCCAGGAGGGTTCCCAGGGGGCGTGGCGTACTTTTGCGGTGGAGGCCCTGGTCATGGAAGAGCTGCTGGAGTGCCGCCGCAGGTTCGCGGGCCCCGAGCTGGCGCCCGATTTTCCCAAATAGATTTCTCAGTCCTTCGGCCGGTCCAGACTCGAGCGGCGATTCCCCCTCCGGGCTTCCCAGCCCCCCGCGACGTTCCAACCCGCCTGGTCTCGAGGCCCCTCGGAGTGGAAGCGCGAGTGGGCGGAAGAGGAAGGGTCGTTGTGTTCGGCCGTCTTTCGGACGAAACGAGATCTACTGAACCATCTACGAGCGAGGCGCCGCGTTCGAAATGCTGGACATGCGCTATCACCTACGAGTGCGCGCGTAGTATGTCAGCTCTAGGGCGGCGGCTGGCCGACATCCCTCTCGGCCGTTGATTCGGGGGGGGCGCCTGCCCGATGATGCTCGCAGGCTTCACGGCCTGCCCCCCCCCCCCCCCCCGAGAGCTTGAGTTGTTGAGTCGAGCGCGCCGACCTGGATCATCTCTGTAGCCATCTGGTTCTGCGCGCGCCGAGAGTTGCGCCGCCGCGCCGCCCCCCTTCTGCGCCGCGAGTCAGAGACGGAAGCGGCGCGGCCCTGCAGGGCACTCCGTCGCGGCCAGCGGTTCCAGAGCCAGATGCGGCGACGCGGCCCCCTCCCGCCAAGACCTCCAAGCCGGGCGCGGCGGGCGAAGGGGGCGGTGGAGGCAGGGGCATTCGCGAGGCGGTGAAGACCATGGGCCGCCTTGTAGTGGCGGGTTCCCGAGAGATCCAGGACGCGGCCGCAGCGGCGCACAAAGGGCTCGAGGTCGCGAGGGGCGGCCTGGCGGTGGAGCGGAAGGCCGCGGGCAGGTCGTGCGACGGGCAGTCAGAAGGCGTCGAGAGACAAGGTAGCAAACGGAAAGGCAGTCAACTTCGAGGAGAGGGGCCCACCCCGCGCGGCGGTCTTTGCGGCGTCGGTCAAATGGTGAGGACCGGAAGGCAACCTGAGCAACGAGAAGCTGGCGGAGGGCTTTTCGGCTTTGTAGAACGACGTGGCGATGACTCGCTCCCCGCGGCAGCTGGCATCTCTGGCGCCATACTTTCGGTGAAGGGCGAACAAGGGCAAGCCCGACAGTGGCAGGGGCAAGGGCGGTAGCACGCAGGAGCAGCAGCAGTAGAGCGCGACGAAGTGAGCGGATCACGCATGCGGCGAACAGAAGTTGGCGTTGCTCGGCGAGGCAGTGTCGGACATGAAGTGGGGCGTCCAAGGCGGGGGCGCCCCTCCCTGGCCCCCTGCATCGGGCCCTTTGGACGGTGACCAGCGAGATGTAGGATATTGTGGCCCAGCACAAAGTGCACTTGAGGTGAGATATCAGATGCTTGGTAGCTTTTTTTACCGCCTGCCAGTCAGATTTATTCGGCCCCGACGTCGACGATGCGTTGGTCTCAGAGCGCGAGGTTTCAATAGTTTACCCCCTCAGACCGCGCGTGCGACCTCGGCCCCTACAATTCATATTCCCAGACAGGCGCCTCGCGGGCGCGGTCGGGGTTCCCGCGGGGGTCCTCCTCCTCCTTTCGTCGTTTCAAAGGGGGCCTGGAAATGAGGGGGGGCCGGTGCGGGCCCGGAGAGGGCCAGCTCCAGCTGTCCCCCAGAGATCCCCGAGGATGCCCCGACAAGGCGCGCGCAGCGTGTGAGGGGCTGCAAGATGGCTCCAGGCCGTACCACCCCAGAACATCGCACTTCGTGTGCTTTCGTGCCCTCAGTGGCCTTCCCCCCTTCTCTTTGCCCGCCGGCCAATTCGCTAGTCAGTGCCAATGCGTAGCTTCTCACTGGAGCGGAAACCGCCGCCTCGCCGCTGACGAAAAAACTGTTTTCGTGCCCTCCAGCGTTTCCCGCCCGTAGCCCGACCGGCGCCTGCACCAGCTTCGACTCATCTGCGCCCGTTGACTCAGGAGTTCTCGTGCCCCATTGTGGAGAGGTCCACCGAAGGCCGCAGTGGCAGCGGCCCCGTGCGGCACCGCCCCCATCACTTTCTCACATCCCAAGCACGTTTCGTGGCCCCACGGCGAGCTCCGGAGAAGGCCGCAATGGCAGCGGCCGCGTTCGGTACCCCCTTCATGCTCGCTCACCACGCACACTTTTCATGGTCCCATTGTGAACGCGATCGAAGGCCCCAATGGCAGCGGCCGCGTGGGCTAGGCCGTCTATTTAAGCGTTTCAAATATCCGGACGGCGACGCGAAAAGTGTGAAAAGTAGAAAAGTGTGAGAATCGAAAAGCAGAAAAACGCGAAAAGGGACAAAACATGCGAAATGTAGAAATGTCGAAACGTACAAAAAGTAGAAAGGCCGAGCAGTGCAAAAAATGCGAAAAGTGGGCAAGCGCGAGAAGTAGAAAAGTCGAACAGTGCGAAAAGTAGGACATGAAAAAATCGAAAAATTCGAAACGTGCGAAAAGTAGAACAGCGCGAAACGTAGAAACGAAGAAAAGTGCGACAAGTTTGAAAGACGGGGAAGTCGAAATATAAGGAAGTATAATACGTAGAAAGTGAAACACTGTGATAGTCCAAAAGCGCGAACAAGTGCTGAAACGTAGCTACGCATAACGGTGTCAAAGAGGGGCACGTGCGGTGGAGCATTGCGATGCTAACGACTCGCAGCAAAGCGGGATTTGTGCGATAAGCGCGAACGTACGGGGAAGGACACGTATATCAACAGTGCGCAGTTCGAGAAGCAGGACAAGTTCGAAACGCCCGAATCGCTAAACATGTGGCAGTGGCACGAGGGGCAGGGCGATGACGTGGGGCCGTTTTCCATTTTTGTGTTTTTCTTTGGATTTCGGTTTTCGTTTGTTTTTCATGTTTTCCGACATGCCAATGTTCCTTCTGACCTTTTGACATGTTCACCATTTCCTAGAGGTATTCCGTGGTATTCGCATTTTGCCGTTGGTGTTCGTTGCCCAGAAGGTTGTTTCAGTTCCCTTTGACGGGGAAATTCGTTTTCCGCACTAGTTGCCGAGCGCGTCGAAAAACATCTCGATCCTCGAACCTCGATCTTCCACGTGATTTGCGGGCCATGCGTTACTCGGGCCTCCGGCGAGAGTTCGGGATGATATGGGCGCCCCCGAAATTTCTCGGTGAGGCGCAGCTGCTGGAAAGTATCCGCCCCGCATGCGATGCGGCGAGAAGCGCGCGTTGTTCCCTCGGCAGAGCCGCGTTCTCTCGCGTTCGTCGGGTTCGGACCTTCACTGTGGAGCGCAATCCGTTTCGGGTGTCTCCATAGAGCACTGGGCATCGGCTACGTGCTCCGTCTCCTCCCCCAGTTCCCCCCTTTTCTTCCTTCCTGCCGCCTCCCCGCTCCCCCTCATTTCTCCCTTCTCCCCTCCTTTCTACCCTTTCCCACCTCCCTCCTGTTTGCTCGTGTCACCATTCCCTACGTGCCCATGCAAACCTCCGAACTCCTCCCGCGCTTCCCCATTTTATTCCAATCCCCTTCCCCCCATCCGCGCTCCACTCCATTTTTGCCCGCTCCTCTCCGCTCTTCTCCTTTCTTCCCCGTGCTCCCAACTTCAATCCGCTCCCTCCCACTGTTTCCTTTTCCTTTTCCATTATCCTCCGCTCCTTTCAACTCCTCCCCGCTCGTTCCTATTCGTTCGTATTCCTGTCCACTCCGCTTCGTTGTACTGCTCGTCACCCCTTCGTGCTCCTCCCATTCCCCCCGCCCCGCATCACTTAATTGCGGTCTTTCCCGTTTCGCCGCTCTCCGCATTCCTCCCAATTCCTTCCCTTTCATTCCCATCCTGGTCACTTCACCTCATCGCTCCTGGGCAACTCTCGCGTTCCTCCTGGCCCCACTCTGCTCGACTCCACTTCTGTCCTGTCCTCCCCGCTCCTGCACACTTGCCCCTCTCAACTCCGTGCTTCATTCCTCCCCACTCTGCCCCAATCCCCCCCGCTCCTCCATGCCCCGCCCTTTTACATGCATCTGTGTGGGCGTTTGGGGGTTTCTTGGAAACCTCTTTGGCGATCTCGCCCGTTCCTGGTCCGTCCGACGCCGCCGGGAGCCGTTTCACTTGCCTCTCTGGACCATTCTGGCGCCTGCTTCTGTCCCTTTTTGAATCGCTTCGGGGCTTTCATGGCAGCCATCTTGGGTGTCCTGGAAGCCTCCTGGGTTATGATGTTCCAACCTAATTTCGCATTGACCACCAGAAAGAATTTCGAGCCCCCAAAAAAGTACCCAAATTCGATGGTTTTCAGGTGTCGTGCCCTGGGGGGCACTCGTCCGACACTGTTTCAACACTCGTTCGACGCTTTTCTGGGTGCTCGAATTTTTTCTGGGATGTGGCCCTTAAGTACAACGGGAGCAAGATAACTCTTGGGGTAACCTCTGAGCTTCCTCGGGGCCGTCTCGGGAACCTCTCGGACCGTCGCGGGACCGTTTCGGGCTTCTTGGGCGCTCTGGAGGCGACCTTGGGGGGAGCTCTTGGGCCGACTCGGGCCGTCGGAGTGCTGGAACAAATAGCAACTGCCCCAATCATTCCAACATATTATGGCAAACAAGGGATGTTGGCCGTTTCGGGCCTTCCCAGAGGACCTCTCTCTGAGGCCTCGTGGGCCCTCTTGGAGGCCTGTTGGGGGCCTCTTGGCCCATTTGGGGTCTTGGGCCGTCTCGGGCTTTCTTGGGGCCGTCTTGGCCGTTTTGGATGCATTTTGGCGGCCATCTTGGGCCATCTTAGCCGTCTTGAAAGCCATTTTGGGGCCATCTTCGAGGGGAAGACCTATGACATACACTTTTTCTGAGGCTTTCCGGGCGGCTGGCGCGCAGCGCAGGAGAGGAGGAAACCAGATCTTCTGGCCTTCGGCCCATCCCACCACCGTGCTTGGCTTATGGGCCAGAAGCCGCTTGGTCTGACAAAGCAATACGACCCAAGTTGTGCCAATAGTTCTCGGATTCAGCCCAGAGGCCAGTTGTGCATGTATTGGACGTCTCGGGACCGCTCTCTGGGAGGCGGAAGAAGCTGGTCCGTAGGAAGTAGACTTCCGCTTTGGATGCGATTTTGGTCTTCGTGTTTCTCGCCTGGCAATTTCGCGTGCCCCATGTTTTCGGTTTTCCGTGGTTCGCGTTTCTCGCGCTCGCGAGTGTTCTATACGTTTTCTGTGTTTCGTTTCTCTCGTGCTCATTTCCGCATGTTGCGTCTCCCATTGAATAAAAAAGGGAAGAGGAGGAAGGAGACCGAGGTTTTCCGTGACATGTAGATCTTGGTTGTCTTCTCTCCGGGTTTCTTTGGTTTTGAGCTGGTTTTTGTTTATCAGTCAAGTTCCTCATTGTTGGTTTTTCATGGGGATTTAATTTTCTGAGCTTGCCGTAGGCTTCCGCGTCTCAGTCTTCCGTGTTTGTTCGTTTTTGATGATGCGTATTATTTCTTCCTGGTCTCGCGTTTGTTTCGCCTTTCTCGCCTTGCTGTTTTATGTGTTTAGCGCCTTCTTGCGCTTCGTGCTTGCTGCACTTTGCGCGCGCCCTCCGGACACTTCGCGCTCTTCGGCCTCTCGCGCGCCTCGCTGCTCTCAATGTTCGCGCGTATTTTACTTTCGCGCTTCGCCGTTCCCGCACTGTTCTGCTTCCCGAGCGCTTCTCGAACGCTTCGCGCAACTCATTGCAGTTTTCGCGTTTTTCCTACTCTTCAAATTTTCGCACCTTTCGCACCTCTCGCGTTTTTTTTACGCTTTTCGCGCGTATCTGCTTCTCTACTTGTCGCCCTCGTGCTTTTCCACTGTTCCGCTTTTTCGCACTTCTCGCACTTTTCTACCTTTCGCACTTTTTTGCTTTTCGAGGCGCCGTCCAGATATCAAGACCCGGATCTAATCAGCACAGCGCATGGGCCCCCCCCACCCCCACAGTTTCGCACACCATTCACATGCGTTGTGGCTCCATATGAAGCGACACCGAAGGTACCAGTGGCATCGCGTGCAAACGGTACCCAGCCAACTTCGGCACGCCCTCACATGTTTCGTTCTCCTATACGGAAGCCCGCATGTGTGACCGCACCAATTTCGGCACACCCCTCATACGTTTCGTTGCCTCACAGGGAGTTCCACCGAAGGCCCCAATGGCACAATTGGCGTGCGTGCTGACGCATATTTCGGCAGTCCTCACACGCTTCGTGGCCCCATGGGTGTGTTTCACCAACAGCCCCAATGGCACAGATCGCATGCGTACCCGCGCCCAATTCGGCACACCACCCCTTCCACGTTTGGTGGTCCATAATGCGCTCCACAGAAGGTCCCGGAGGCGAAACCCACATGCGTGCCCGCGCCTTGTCAGCACCCCCCGTGGCCCCATAGAGAGATACACCGAAGGCGATATTCACAACTGCGGTACTCACAGCTGGATATGGTTGGTTCCTTCGCCAGGATAACTCGTCAGAGTCGCCTTGGACCATGATTATTCTAGACGTTTCGCGTAATCCCACTAGCCCATCAACAGAAAAACGATGCCCAGGCGGTTTGTCTTGATCAGGGATGTGGAGGAGCGCGCAGTGAACTCAAGGGCTGGGTAAGCCGCCGTACCCCAAGAGGGGGAGGATGGAGGAATCTGAGGAGGAGGAGGAGGAGGAGGAGGAGGGATGAGGACGAGGAGGAGGAGGACGAGGAGGCGGAGGAGGAGGAAGAGGAGGAGGAGGAGGAGGGGGAGGGGGAGAGAAATGGAATGGGAGGAGGGAGGAGGGAGGAGGAGGAGCAGGAAGAGGAGAAGGATGAAGAGGAGGAGGGCGAGCAGAAACGCCAGAGGCCTCTTGGCTGCCTCTCTTGTATTTAACCCAACAGGTTGGTGTCGTTAGGTTTTAAGAACAGACCTCGCAGCCCGCCCTCCTTGCACACCGCGGCTGCCAGATCCTCGGGCTCCCGATGATCCCTGGTGGTCCTGCCCCCCCACCCCCCGCCCTGCATACCGCGGCTGCCAGGTCCCCAGGCTCTGGATAATACCTGGTGCTCCCGCCCCCCCCCCACGCCCTGCGTACCGCGGCCGTCAGATCCCCAGGCTCCCGATAATCCCTGAGGGTCCCGCCCCCCCGCCGACTTGTCCACTCTGCATGTTGCGGCCGCCAGATCCCCAGGTCCCCCGATAATCCCTGAGGGTCCCGCCCCCTGGCGCCGACTCGCCCACTCTGCATACCGCGGCCGCCAGATCCCCAGGTCCCCCGATAATCCCTGAGGGTCCCGCCCCCTGGCGCCGACTCGCCCACTCTGCATACCGCGGCCGCCAGATCCCCAGGTCCCCCACAGAACTGAGCATAGCACCACACCACCGAACATATCCGAGCAGATATCATGGCAGACCATATCTTAACATAACACAACGCACCATGACAGAGCAGTGCATACCATAGCACTGCATCACAGCACACATCATTCCACATGGTGACAAAACAAGCATACAACAACACATCAATACCAACACATACCATGGCACACCATCACATAGCATGGCATACCATATCATAGCACACCAGAGCATAATACTGCATCCTATCACATATCGGAGCATACATACCATAACATAATAGAGCATATCATACCATGGCATAACGTAGTATTACATGCAATCAGCCATGACATACCTGACCACACCATAACACAGCATCGCATCACATACTATGATATACCATGACAACCCACACCATGACAGTTCGCGGCGCCCCGTGCCAGAGCGTAGCAAGACACAGCCTAGCAGAACACCCGGAGCTATGACAGACATTGCCACACACAACACAGCACAACACCATACCTCACACCACAACACACGCGAGCCGGTGCGGACCCAGCGCCCCCCCTGCATGACCAGCACAGGCCACCACCAGCACCACGCCCCCGCGCCGACTCGCCCACTCCGCCCGCCGTGCGCCCCGCGCACATCGTTCCGGTGAGCGCGCGCACCTTCGGGAACCATCGCCGAAGATTTCGGTGGGCATCGCCCGATGCAAAGGATTTCTTTCGGATGCCTCTTGGAAGCTTGTCGGGGTCCTCTTGGGGCGTCTCTGGGGCCTCCTGGCGGTCTTGGGGGCCTCTGAGGGCGTATTGGGTGCCTCGGGGGAGCCTCGTGGGTGCGTCTTCGGGGTCTCGTAAAGGAGCCTCCTGGGGGCCCCTTGGGGCATCCTGGGCGCCTCTGGAGGGCCCTTCCGGGCCGCCCTGGGGGAGCCTTCGGGGCCATCTTGGGGCCATCCTGGGGCCATCTCGGAATCGAAGAAGGGGGGGGGCCCAATAGAAGGCCCCCGCCCTCCAGGAGGCCGGAATCGGCCCAGCACCCAATCAAAAGAGGCGTGAGCGGTGCCGTGCCGCCGAGGCCACCGCGGGCGTTCCAGTCGGTCTCGGGGCGCCCCGTCCAGACCTAGGGGTCAAGCAGTGGCGAAGCGTCCTGGCTCGCCTATAGCCCTACCAAACAGTGTTCTAAGAACCTTTTGTGGTTTCCACGAAATGTTCTTAGAACATTTCTGGCGGGGAGTGTCTTGTTTTAACACATGGGGTTTCTGTTCTAAAAATATTGTTTTGGTTATAAGAGCATTTTTGGGTTCTAAGAGCATTTCGTGGTAGCACTATAGGAATGCCGGGACGGTCGGTCCCTGCTCAAAGGGGGCAGGGGAGGAGGGCAGGCTAGATTCATGAGGTCCCATTTGTTTGAGCCTTGATCGCGAGAGAGAATGTCGAGCACCAGGAACATGCTGAAATGGCTGGGCTGTCACGTGTCGGGCCCTGGAAGATAGTCGTTCGACACTGTTTCGACAGTGTTTCGACACTTTTCCGGGTGCTCGAAATTATTTGTGGGATGTGGCTTCTAAGTACGATGAAAACAAACATAAAGCTAGATGCGCTCGCGTCATATCTGACGTCCTAACCCTCCCTTCCATCCATGGCGTAGATCTCCTCTGTATTCGCACAGTTGGATGTCGGAGCAGAGCATAGCATTGCATGGCATAGCATGGTGTTGAAGATCAACGCGTGTCCTGACATAGCATGGCGTGGCGACCCCCCAACGTGGGGTGGGGGGGGGTCTGCGGTCCAAAATATCAACGAATCGACACCGAATGTGGAATCACTTCCGATGGATGTTTCGGAGGATATTTTCTAAGTTTTTGGGCCTGTTTGGAAGGACCGCAAACCATGCCGTGGCATGGCGCTGGAAACAATGATGCCAGCGCTGAAGCGGGGGCAAGATCGGAACGAGCAGAAGCGCGGAAATGAGGCCAGCGCTGCAGCGGGAGCACGACTCGAAGGGCGCGTAGCCTGACATACCATGGCGTGGTGACGCCCCAAAGTGGGGGGGGGGGCTTCTGCGACCCTAAACATCCACGAATCGACACCGAATGTGGAAACACTTCCGATGGTTGTTTCGGGGGGGCAATTTCTAAAGTTTGGGGCCTTTTTGGAAGGACCGAAACCCATGCTGCGGCATGGCGCTGAGAATAATGACGCCAGCGCTGCAGCGGGAGCACAAGTCGGAACAAGCGGAAGCGCGGAAATGAGGCCAGCGCTGAAGAGGGAGCACGATTCGGATCGGGCGGCAGCCCGAAATGAGGCCAGTGTCTCAGCCAGAGCAGCATTTTGAAACAAGCCGAAGCGAAACCACCCTTCTTGGGAATTGTGTGTTCAAAGAACCAGTTCGTGTAAGGGGGGCCAGACACTTCCTGGACGTCACCAGGGGAGAGAGGAGAGTAGTATTCACGTTGTGTAATTGTGGCGGGTAAAGCCCTCCTCGAAGGGGAAGAAAGGGGGTTGGAATATCAAATGCTCTAAATCAGTTACGCCCACGGGGCTGGTGGGATTTAACGGAGCCACGTTGCGACTTCTTGGGATCTTGATGTTGGGCTGCCTGGGGTCATCGTAGTATTCATTGGAGCCGATGGTGCTTTCCAGAAGGCCTCTTGGAGACATGCGTGACTATCGTGGGACGAGTTGGGGTGTGTGTCGTTATCCTTGGTACTTGTCGATACCATGTGAAGGCGTGAAAGGGCTGGGTGCGAATAATATGAATCACACAACGTGGGGTTCAATGCTTTCGGTGGGGTCTCTCAGAGGCAGGCGTCTGGAAGCTTTCTAAGAATATCAAGGGAGGGCCGTTGGGACGCCGTTTTCGGGCATGAGTTCTTTATATATGGCCGCTGGTGTGATTCAGGGAGTATGGGATCCGAGATTAAAATCGCATGGCCTTTCTGGGGCCGTCTCAGAGTGATCCTGGCGACGCCTTGAGCTCGTATTGGAGCGGCTGGGAGGCGAGGCGACTGAAAGAATGGGAGGAGGAGGTACGGTGGGGAAAGGCAAGCGATCCAGCCGCACCGATTCGAACTCTTTGATTTTTGCTGGGGAAGGCCCCATGGGTACCCTCGCGCGTGCGATCAAGGAGTAGATTGCCACGGGGCCTGGCGTTGGTGGCGAGGAGGAGGATGTGGCGTGGGTGCTGGTGGCCGCGCAGGCGGACGAGGAGGCGGATTCACGCGAGAGAGCGCGCGCACGCAGGCCGACCCCTCGTCGGGATTGCACATGCACCGATCCCCGCAAGGCCCACCCGTGACCCAGGATCGGTGCATATGCTTTCCTGGCCAAGACAGGAGGGCGTATGCACCGATCCTGGGCTCAGGATGGGCCTGGCCAGGATCGGTGTATGTGCATAGTCATTTTCATGTACGTAGCACATCAGCGGACTCTTCGGGAACTTTTCTGGACTGCCGCTGGAGCCCCGAACAACCCAGTGTAAATTTTCAGGGATGCAGAGAAGAGGTGTGCGAGTGTTGAGGACGTCCGAAGGATTCCAGTGGAAGTGGCCGTATCCACAAAACGTTCCGAATCCTGAATACACCCTCGAGGCGCATGAGGAATTCATCCTTGGACTGCCTACAGAAATCGCGTCGGATCCATACGGGGTCCATCGGAGTCCCCAGGGGATCTTGATGAGCTTTCTGGAAATGCAAAAGACTTTTCCAGAGATCGATGATCATTTTTCTATTATTTCTCACGGATTCCGTACCAAATCGTTTGGAGTCTTTTGGGATTGGGAATCCATGGGTTCTTTGGACCCGATGGTTTATGGATTCTGGCAAAAGGGCGCCAGGACGCCTGAGGCCGTCTGGAGGCCCTGCAGGGGCTCGTTTCTGATACGTGAGAGTCACAAGATGAAAAAGGGCACAGCCCGCCTCCGGGCATCGCTGGCCCCGTCGTTTCCCTGGCGCTCCGCTGAACGCTCTGGCCACCGGTCGCTCGCGCCTGACGTTCGTCGTGGGCAGTGCTCGCCCCAGGAAGGGGGATGGATAAGGAAAAGGAGGAGGAGGAGGAATAGGGAGGACAGTTTCTGTTGGTGGAGGTTCTGGAGGTGGAACTTGTAGGAAATGGGGGACAGGTGTTCGGCTTGTGCGCGCCAGCGTCTCCGTGCATTCTTGCTGCCCCTCGCGCGCTCTCTTGTGTGCTCGCGTGCGCGGCGGGGCGGGCAAGCGTCGACGTGCCGTTCACGGATGCTCCGCGCAGTAGCGCTCGAAGAGAAATAGGAGAGACGACGAGGATGCTTGGTGGCCGAAGGATCTCTCACGCCGTTGGCTCTTGTTCGGCGTGCGGATACCCGGCGCTGTGACTCTATCCCTCAAGCGGCGACGAACTCGAGTCTTCAGCGCCCTAGGCCCGCCGGCCCGGCTGCACCGATGGTCAGCCCCCACGCGAGTCAGTCGGCGGCCTGAGGAGGGCGAGGAGAAGGCGACGGGCGGAGAGGAGGAGGAGGGGGAGGAGGAGGAGGAGGGGGATGAGGAGGAGGAGGAGGAGGGAGAACACTATGAGGAGAGGGCTCGCGGGTGGGCAGACCTCCTACCCTGACACGTCGATGAGCGAATTGCCAGTTTTCGGTTCGCCAGAGGGCGTCGCGGCCGTCATTTTTGCGGGTCCAGGTCCGTCGGTTTCGGTCCCAGGCCGCTTTCACGAAAGGGTGGTTTATACTAATGGGAGATTTGTCCACCGCCGAAGGGCGGATCAGAAACACTGGACAGGGGGAGGATTAGGGGAACAAAAAGTGACATAAACATAACAACTCAGAGGTCCGCGCGGATTGCTCGGATCGGCGCTGGACCCCCCTCCCTGGCGCGCGGAGCGCGCCAGGGACGGCGCCTGAGGCGCCGCAGAGGGCCCCAGCGCCGATCCGAGAAATCCGCGCGGACCTCCGAGTTTTTATGTTTACGTCACTCTTTGTTCCCCGAAGGATGCTGAGCGTGATCAGCAAAAGAATCAGGCGGGGCATTCTGCAGGATGGGTTCTGCGCGGATTCTGCATGGTTTTGTCCGTCCAGGGCGCGGATCTGCGCGTGGGGTCCGCGGCGCGAGCCGGAGAACATTGGAAAACAGCAGCTGGCGTGTATTCCGGAGCGGATCCTGTATGGTTCCTATTGCAAGCCATGCGCAATCTGGAGGGTTTCTCCGAGGGGGTTAGGCGACCCGTCCTCCTCCTCCTACTCCTCCTCCTCCTCCTCCTCCTCCCTCCCTCCCTCCCTCCCTCCCGCCCGCCCGCCCGCCCGCCCGCCCGCCCGCCCTCCCTCCCTCCCTCCCTCCCTCCCTCCCTCCTCCTCCATCTCTCAGGAGCGAAAGGAGGACGTACAAGTACATGAATCCACGCTGGTTCCGAGAGAGTACGCTTTGCGCGAACTCTCTCGCGGCGGGTCTCGCGGATCGAGGGGCCGTGTTCATGTACATAGTTGGACGCGTGCGTCCTTCGTGGGCTCCCTGATCTCCCCCCCCTCCCCCTCCTACATCTCCTCCTCGTCCTCCTCCTCATCCTCGGGTCGCCTACGGCCCCAGGGGAAACCGTGCAGCACAATCACATGGAATCAGGGCGCTGGAAAGGGATAACATTAGGCTTGGGGCGCAAAGGGGGCCTGGTGGATTGTATGTGTGGTCTTGTTTCCTCTTCCTCATCCTCTTCCGCCTCTTCCTCCTCCTCCTCCTCTTCCCTCTCCTCCTCTTCCTCCTCCTCCTCCTCCGCCTTCATCCTCCCTTCACAGTCCTCCCTCCCCATCCGCCTTCATCCTCCTTTCCATTCTCCCACGGCGGCGATGAAAACAACTAAGAAAACACACGGAAAAACCAAAACAACCAAACAAATCAAAGGTTGGGAGCCGAACGACAGCAGAAAACTGAAAGAACAACCAAACAACACAGAAACAACACATATTCCAGCATGCATTCGGGAGGAGGGGGGAGGGGGCGGTGGGGTTGGAGGAGGTCCATGAAATTGTGTTGTTGTTGTTGTTGTTGTTGTTGTTGTTGGTGTTGGTGTTGGTGTTGGTGTTGGTGTTGGTGTTGTTGTTGTTGTTGTTGTTGTTGTTGTTGTTGTTGTTGTTGTTGTTGTTGTTGTTGTTGTTGTTGTTGTTGTTGTTGTTGTTGTTGTTGTTGTTGTTGTTGTTGTTGTTGTTTGGTTGTTCCTTAGGTTTTCTGCTGTTTTTCGGCTCCCAACCTTTGATTTGTTTGGTTGGTTTGGTTTTTCCTTGTGCTTTCTTGGTTTTTCATCGCCGCTGCGGGGAAAGGGAGGAGGGGAGTGGGGGAGAGGGCCCAGTGGATTCAGGGGGGGGCTATTGTTTTTGTTGCTGGGACCTTTCCCCCAGGCCCCCCCCCTTTCTCTGCCAATCAATGTTTACCCCCTCGCACAAAAACGACTTTATGTTTCACCCCCACAAAGGGAAGGTATGCGCAATTCCGCAGCAAAGGAAGTCAATGTGTAGCCCCTCACACAAAGAGAACACATATGTAAGTCCGCCACAAAAGGGAATTGATGTGTATCCCCTCACACAAAGGGAATCGATGTGCAACCCTTCACAAAAAAAGGAATCGATGCGTAATTCTGCCACAAAAGGAATCAGTGTGTACCCCCTTCACACAGAATTAATATTGTTGCAGCCCCCACAAAGAGAATCGATGTGTGACCCCCCACACAAGGCCCCCCCCAGAGAGGGAGACCCTCAATCATCTTAAGATCCTTCCCTGTCTTCCAGAAGAGAGGAGGAGGAGCAGGAACTTCCCTTCCCCTCCAATCCCCTCAGGAAGGAGGGTGCAGAGGAGGAGGAGGAGAAGGCTCATTCCCTTCCTTTTCTTCAGGACTGAGGAGGAGGCCCCCTTCCCTTCGCTTTCCCTCAGGACTGGAGGATGTTCCAACAATTCCATCTCAACCAGGGCAAAAGAATACTAAGAGGTTCCTCCCCCCTGCCATCCCCATTCAGACAAAAAGGAGGATGAGGATGAGGAAGAAAAAGTGGGAAATACGGCTCCTTTCCTTCACTTTGCCCCAGGGGACAAGAGGAGGAGGTCCCCGTCCTGCCCCTTTCCACCAGGGGGAAGGAGGAAGAGGAGGAGGCTCATTCCCTTCTTTTCCCTCAGGAAGGAGGATGAGGATGAAACCCCTTCCCTGCCCTGCCCCTCAGGAGGAGGAGGAGGAGGAGGAGGAGAGACAGAGAGAGAGAGAGAGAGAAAATAAGGAGGATAATCCTTCCCTTCCTTTCCCTCAGGAAGAAAGAGGAGGCGGTTCCCATTCCTTCCCTGTCCGCCAGGAAGGAGGGGGAGGACGTTCATTCGCTTCCTTGTTCCTCAGAGGGAGGAAGAGAAGGAGGAGGCGCGCCACCTTCTTTTTTTCAGCAAGGATGGGGAGGACATTCATCCCCTCGCCTTCCCTCAGGGAGGGGGATGCAGAGGATGAGGGGGCCCATGCCCTTCCCGTTCCCTCAGGGCGGAGGGGGAGGCCCCCTTTCCTTCGCTTTCCCTCAGGATAGAGGAGGAGGATGTCCCACCAATTCCTTTTCAATCCGGGCAGAGGAGGGGGGGAGGAGGAGGGGGGGGAGGAGGTTCCTTCCCTTCCATCCCTTTTCCGGCGAAAGGGAGGAGGAGGAAGAGGAGGAGGAGGAGGAGGAGGAGGAGGAGGAGGAGGACGTGGAAGGGGAAAGAAGATGCCTTCCCTTCCCTTTGCCTCAGAGAAGAAGAGGAGGAGCCCCCCCCTCCTGCCCCTTTCCATCCGGAGGAGGAGGAATAGCGGGGGGCTGATGTGGGAGAAAATGGAGGACAACCCTTCCCTTTCTTTCCCTCATGAAGAAAGAGGAGGCGGTTCCCTTCCATCCCCTGCCCCCCAGGAAGGCGAAAGAGGATGCTCATTCGCCCCCCCCCCGTCCCCCCAGAGAGAGGAGGATGGACATGAGGCTCACTCCGTTCATTTTCCTTCAGGAAAGGGGAGGGGGAGACTCATTCCCTTCCCTTCCCTCAGGAAAGGGGGGGGGGGGAGGCGGAGGAGGGGGGGCAGGTTCTGCCATTTCCCTTTCCGCCAGAAGGAGGAGGAGGAGGAGGAGGAGGAGGAGGAGGAGGAGGAGGAGGCCTCCCCTTCCTTTTCCCGCAGGAAGGAGCAGTTCCCTGCCCTTCAGTTCAGGGCAGCGGGGGGGGGGAGGAGGTTCCTTCCTTGTCCTTCCCTCGGAAGGGGGAGGAGGGGAACGAAGCTCCTCTCCTTCTCCCCCCCCCCAGGGAGGGCGAGGAAGAGGTTGTGTTCCTCACCATTTCCATCAGAAGGAGGTGGAATAAGGGGGTCATTCCCTGCCCATTCTGTCAGGAAGGAGGCTGAGGGCGCCCCCCCCCCCTTCCCATTCCCCCGGGAGGAGTGGGAGGGGGGGGGGGGGGGGGCGAACGGGAAGGATCTTCCCCCTTCCGTTTCCTCCGGGATGGGGGTGGCGTAGAAGTAGAAGGAGGAGGGGGAGGAGGGGGATATTCCCTTCCCTTCCTCCTGGCGGAAAGGAGGATGAGTTTTGACGAAGCAAAGGAGAATCAAGCAACAGAGAGGGAGAGAGAGAGAGAGAGATATTGAGAAGTCAAAAGAGAACGAGAGAGAGAGAGAGAGAGGAAGAGAGAGAGAGAGAGAGAGAAAAAAAAAACAGAGAGAAATAGAGAAAGAGAGAGAGAGAGAAACAAAACATGATATCTATAAAGAGAGAGTGAGAGATAGAGATTGAAATGAAGAAAGACATGAAGAAAGGAGAAGGGAAGATAATGAGAGAGAGGGGGAAACCATCAAGAGAGAAAGGGAGAGAGAGAGAGAGAGAACGATAGAGAGAGAGAGAGAGAGAACCATAACCAAAGACATATATATAGAGAGAGAGAGAGAAAGAGAGAAAGAGAGAAAGAGAGAGAGAGAGAGAGAGAGAGAGAGCAGGGGAGAGACATATAGAATGGGAAAGGGAAACATAACGAGACAGATAGAGCGAGAGGGAGTCGTGGGGAGAGGTTCGCGCAGGTTTCTTATGAAAAACAACACGTCAAATCCATCAGGCCCCGTTTGCGCCCCGAGCCCATTCTAATCCGTGCAAAATCCGGCCGGAATTCGCACGGGAAGCTATGCGAGCATGCTGTGCAAAGGCAGCGGCGGCTAGCAACGAGAAGCCGGCCAACCGAATCCATGCGTCGCGTTTGCAAGGTGTCTCGCTTGAGAGGAACGAGGACCACGTGGGAGGGGGGGAACAAGGGGGAGGATGAGGACAGCTACGATTTCTCTTCAAGCTGCCTTATCGATGGGACAACTGGTGTAATCTCATAGCAGGGCAAAGGATCATGATGAATATTGTCATTGCTTGAGCAGAAGTTTGAAGACCACTTTGCGCTGGGCTTTGCTAGGCAGACAGGAAGCAGGCCAACGGTGCTTTGTGGGGCAGTCGGCGGCTCCACGGTACATCCTCCTTGTTCCCCAGTCGTCGCCCGCTCCTTGTTCGTCCCCCCTCCCTCTTCCTTCGCACTGGTATGCATTCGGCTCGTCAGCGACCTCGTGGGTGGTTCATCGCTCCGTGGCCACAGAATTGGCACGGTGAGAGGCTGCGGACGAGGATTGGTTGATCATTTCGCTACGCGGGAGGCTCGGGCTGGAGGGATGGGGGAAACGATCGGCAACACATTTCCGTGGAGTGAACAACCGCCCAACCCGCCAGGCACGAATGCCGCTATTCCCCCCTGACAATCGAAACGCGACACGTCAGTGCAAGAACTTAGGCAACGGCACCAGCTATTCCCAGCTGTGCCAGCCCCGCCGCATGTGGCTGGGCCGGGATACGCAAAATGTGGGAATTGCCAGCACGAGTCGAATGCAGTAAATGTTCTGGGTGCAGGAGGCGAGGAAAGCATCGCGTCACAAATGCCACCGCCCTCTGAGAATACGGAGGATGAGGGAGGGAAGGAGGTAGGAGAACGAAGGGGTGGGGTGGAGCGGGAGGAAGGGTAGGACAATGGGAGGAAGAGGAGGAAGAGGAGGAGGAGAATGAGGAGGAGAAGGAGTACGATCACAATGCGGATCGTCCTGGCCTCCTGCGCCCTGGTTTGTAGGCAGGGTGTAAGGGGGCCATAGATTAGGCGGCCCCACCCATCCGTTCCCAGCTTCTTCCTTTGGGATCTGCCAATTCCTCGACATGTCATCTAAACACTCATTCGTCCTAGTCCCTCGAGTCTGTATTTCCGAGTTTCTTCCATCCTGCACCACCTCTTCCCTCCTGCACTCTGGTTCCACCTGCTGACGTCCTGTGCCTGATCGCCCTCGTCCTGTCAAGTTTCCCGTTTCCTTCCCGCTTCTACCCGTCGGTCGTTGAAAGTATGTGTTTTTTTTGATTTCCAACGTCCAATCAATTTTAGCCGCCTTCCTCCTTCAAGAGTCGAGCGGTGATCCCATTTCCCTCATCTTCAGGCGGCGGACGGAAGCCCAATCTGCTTCCCATTCCTTCATAGTTCATGTTTTTACATGTTTTTCCGACCAACGTGTACTTCTCCCGCAGTCTCCTTCGCTCCTGCCCCTGGGGCTCACCTCACCAGGCTGGGTGCTCCTCGTGGTTGGCAGCGCTCTCGCTGTGGCGTCGTTCGTGGCCGTGGTCTGCCGGGACATCCTGGAGGTGATATGAGTTGGCGGTGGTTGGTCTGACGAGGAGTGGCGGTTCCCTTTCGTCGTCTTTTGAAAGTGCGTCAGCAGATCCTTCCGCCTGTCGCCATCCTCGTCTCCTCGCTGCCGGAGAGCCCGTGGGCCTTCGGATGCAATACCTGGGAGGTTAGGTCCAGCATCCGGCGCTGGTACGTCCGTGGTCGGAGACCGGCCTGGTCCGGCACGCTCCTGTTCAACTCTTCTTGGTCTACTGCATATGTACTCCGCAGTCGTTCTGACGAAGGCCTCCCAGGAATTGCCTCCTCAGGTGCAACGATGGGGGGGAGGATAGGCATAGAAGGGGATGCATCGACCCCCAATCGCCCATTGATCGCCGACAGGGGTCTGATAGCCCCAGCCCGCCCAGGGAGGTGCGGATTCGCCATTGGGGGCCTATCGCTGATCCATCGGCGATGTATCGCCGATTCCAGGTCGATGCATACCCCCTTATACCATTCCTCGAAGAAGAAAAAACATAAACATACACTTTTGGCGCTCCGTGCGGATTTCTTGGCTCCGCGCCTGGGCCCTCACCGGCGGCGCCTCCGGCGCCACCCCTGGCGCGCTCCGCGCGCCAGGGAGGGGGCTCCAGCGCGGATCCAAGAAATCCGCGCGGAGTGCCGAAAGTTTCTGTTTACAGCGTTTTTGTTGTTCTTCTAGCATCGCCGATCGATGGGCGATTTATCGCTGATTCCAGGCCGATGCATCCCCCCCCATGCCATTCCCCCCATTACCCCCAGCACAGGCTGGCATAGGGGGCGACTGGCATAGGGGGGATTATCAACCTAAATCAACGGCACATCGCCGATGGACCAGCGATGGGTCCCCGATAGCGAATCCGCACAGCCATGGGTGGGGTAAAGCTATCCGATCCCCATCGGCGATCTATGGACTATTGGGGGTCGATGTATCCCCCCCTATGCCATCCCCCCTATCCTGGCCCCCGACCTCCCAGCCCTCTTCTTCTCCCCCCCTGGCCGGAGAGAGCCCCCCGGCGGGCCGCCGCGCAGCATTCGACCCGCCAGCGGCGCGAGGCAGCTGCGGAGGAGGAGCGCGACGGCATCCTGCCAAAGCACCATCAACCTACTTTAGGCCGAATCACCAGAAAGAATTTCGAGCACCAAGAAAGCACCGAAACTCAACGGTTTTCACGTGTCGGGCCCTGGGAGACCCGTTCGACACGATTTCGACACTGTTTCGACACTCTTCCGGGTGCTCGAAATCATTTGTGGGATGCGGTCCTTAAGTACGATGGGAGCAACATAACGTTGGATTGCAACACCGCGAGATTGCGTAACTGCTGCGCCTTGACGTTCCGACATCGTGCCAAAAAACCATCTCTTGGACGTTAAGCAGGTAACATTTTTGCAAGTGTTGCAAACTCTTGGGCGTAATGTGCGCGGCGCTCTGGCGAGAGACGCATTTTGAAACGGAACCGCCCTCATCTGTGAGAGTCTCGCAGTTGTTTAAGACGAATATGCGCGGCGATAAGGCGAGAGCCGCATTTTGAAAAGGAACCGCCCTTCATCCACGAACCTCCTGCACATGGTTTGAGACGAGTGCGCCCGGCGCTGAGGCGAGAGCCACATTTTGAAAGCGGGCCACCCTCCATCTGTGAAGCGTTCATGCAAATTCCAAGTCACAGGATCAGACATGGTCAGTAACCGCCCTTTCGACTGGCCTCGGGCTTCGACAGGGAGGATTTATTCGTCATGAAGAGGATTATGGAGGAGGTGGATGAGGAGCAGGAGTTGGAGGAGGAGGAAGAGGAGGAGGAGTCCGACCTCTATGCCAGCAGCATTTGCGTCAGGAGGAGGAGTACCAGGCGGGCCTACAACCCTCGTCGAACTTAACCTCAAAAATGTTTCGCGTGGCTGAACTGTCTCTGGGGTGATACTGGACAGAGTAGCGATGACTGCGAGGTACTTGTATGCGCCGCCCCTCCAATGTCGGCCATCATCGAACTTCCAAGTCCCCCGGTCAGACCACTTTTGCCCTGGCCCCGATACTGGAGTGGCGTCTATCGACATTGAAGGGCGCGCCGACATCGCAGGGGCGTGGTCGCCATTTTTGAAGTTAATTTTAACGAGGGTAGTAGAACGAGGAACAATCAGTTCCAGAGCGTTCCAGAACGCTCTCAGAGCGCTCCAGCGCGCTCTGCGACGACGGCGTTGCCCGAGACATCCTCCGAACCCGCCGATTCTCACAGAGGTCCGATCGATGGTGCGATGTTGTCTCGATCCTCCCTTGGAGGAGGAGGAGGAGGAGGAGGAGGAGGAGGAGAAGGAGGAGGAGGAGGAGGGGGAGGAGGAATGGGAGGAGGAGGAGGAGGAGGTAGGAGGAGGAGGAGAGGAGGAGGAGGAGGAGGAGGATAGGAGGAGGAGGAGGAGGAGGAGGGGGAGGAGGAATGAAGAAGGATGAGGAGGAGGAGGAGGAGGAGGAGGAGGAGGGGGAGGGGGAGGGGGAGGGAGGAGGGGGAGGGGACAAGTTAGGTGCGCTCGCGTCAACATCTGACATCCTACCCCTCCCTCCCATCCCTTACCATGGCGCTGATTTTCTCTATCCGCGGACGCGTGTCGTAGCGGACCTGTGGCTCCGCGCGCGTGTGCGTAGTGGGTGGTGGTGCGCGTGCGTGCATGCGTGTGTGCGTGGTTGTGGTTGTTGTGGTGGTGGTGTGTATGAGTGTGTGTGTGCGTGTGTGTGTGTGCGCGTGTGCTGTGGTGTGACGTGGTGTGGCGTCTTGGTGGTTTGGTGGTGGGCCAGGTGCGTACGTGCGTGATGGCGGTGGTGGTGGTGGCGGTGGTGTGTGTGTGTGTGTGTGTGTGTCTGTGTGTGTGTGTGCGTGTGTGTGGTGTGTGTGTGTATGTGTGTGTGTGTGTGTGTGTGTGTGTGTGTGTGCGTGCGTGCGTGCGTGCGTGCGTGCGTGCGTGCGTGCGTGCGTGTGTGTCTGTGTGTGCGCGCGTGTGATGTGGTGTGACGCGGTGTAGCGTGGTGGTGGTGGGTGGGGTAGTGCGGTGGTGGTGGCGGTGCGCGGTGGTGGTGCGCGTGCGTGCGTGCGTGCGTTGGTGGGTGGAAGGGTGTGCGTGCGGCGGGGCGGGGCGTGGTGCGGCGCGGTGGTGGCGGGCGGATGGGCGCGCGAGAAAGAGGCCCGCGCTGGGGCGAGAACGCCATCCTGAACGACGGAGGCAAAACACCGATCCGAAAATGAGGCCCACGCTGCAGCGGGAGCACGATTCGGAACGATTCGGGAGCAGAAATGAGGCCGGCGCCTCAGCGAGAGCAGCATTTTGAAAAAAAACGTAGGCGAAAACCCAACTCCCGGGAATCCTGTGTGTAAAAAACAGTACGCGGGGGGGGGTCGAATATTCCCAGCACGCCATCAGGGGAAGAGGGAGAGTAATATTCATATTGAGTAAATGTGGAGGAGGAGGAGGAGGAGGAGGAGGAGGACGAGGACAGCCGAGGAATGGGAGGAGGAGAGGGCGGGGGAGGAGGAGGAGGAGGAGGAGGAGGAGGAGGAGGAGGAGAGGAGGAGGAATGGGAGGAGGAGGAGGAAAAGGAGGAGGAGGAGGAGGAGGAATGGGATGAGTGGGAGGAGGAGGAGGAGGAACATGAGGAGGAGGAGGAGGAGGAGGAGGAAAAGCAGGAGGAGGAGGAGGAGGAGGTTGAGGAGGAGGAGGAGGAGGGGGCGGAGGAGGAGGAGGAGGAGGAGGAGGGGGAGGAGGAGGGGGAGGGGGAGGGGGAGGGGGAGAAGCTAGGTGCACTCGCGTCATATCTGACATCCTACCCCTCCCTCCCATCCTTTACCATGGCGCAGATCCTCTCTCTACTCGCTCAGTCGGATGTCGAGCAGGGCAATGATCCCGAAAGGGTACGCGATGCATTGTGAAGCACGGCGTGGCATGGCGTAGAAGAGCACCGCAAAGCGTAGCATCAACCTAGCATTGCATTGCATGCCGTGGCATGGCACGGGAAATGACGCCAGCGGTGCAGCGGGAGCACGAGTCGAAACGAGCGGAAGCGCGGAAATGAGGCCAGCGCTGCAGCGGGAGCACGATTCGGAACGAACGGAAGCACGAAAATGAGGCCAGCGCTGCAGCGGGAGCACGATTCGGAACGAGCGGGGCCCGAGCATGAGGCCGGCGCCTCAGCGAGAGCAGCATTTTGGAAAACATGCAGGCGAAAACCCAATTCCGGGGAAACCTGTGTGTAAAAAGACAGTGCGCGGGGGGGTTCGGACACTCCCATGCCGTCATCAGGGGAAGAGGGAGAGTAGTATTCATATTGAATAATTGTGGAGGAGGAGGAGGAGGAGAGGGAGGAGGAGAGGGAAGAGTAGTAGTAGTAGTAGTAGTAGTAGTAGTAGTAGTAGTAGTAGTAGTAGTAGTAGTAGTGGTAGTGGTAGTAGTAGTAGTAGTAGTCGTAGTAGTGGTAGTGGTAGTAGTAGTAGAAGTAGTAGTAGTAGTAGTAGTAGTAGTAGTCGTAGTAGTCGTAGTAGTCGTAGTAGTCGTTAGTTAGGTTCGTAGTAGTAGTAGTAGTAGTAGTAGTAGCAGTAGTAACAGTAACAGTAACAGTAACAGTAACAGTAGTAGTAGTAGTAGTAGTAGTAGTAGTAGTAGTGGGTAGTAGTAGTAGTAGTAGTAGTAGTAGTAGGTAGTGGTAGTAGTAGTAGTAGTAGTAGTAGTAGGTAGTAGTAGTAGTAGTAGTAGTAGTAGTAGTAGTAGTAGTAGTAGTAGTAGTAGTAGTAGTAGTAGTAGTAGTAGTAGTCGTAGTAGTCGTAGTAGTCGTAGAGTCGTAGTAGTAGTAGTAGTAGTAGTAGTAGTAGTAGTAGTAGTAGTAGTAGTAGTAGTAGTAGAGTAGTAGTTAAGGAGTTTAGGAGTAGGAGTAGGAGTAGGAGTAGGCGTAGGAGTAGGAGTCAAGCTAGCCAGCTCGAGCGAGTCAAGCATGGCATGCCCAGTCCCACCCGCCCTCCCACAACATAAGAAGCAAAGCTGGCACAACTGGGGGCCGAAGTCACACCGGCCAGCCGGTTTGGTACAGCTGATGCGGCCGCGATGGCGGTTGCCGACGGGAACTGGCGAGCGCGTGTTGAATGCCGCGCGCGCATTGCCAGACGAGTCGAGAATGGCCCGGTACACCGCAGGAAGCCAGAGGTGGCCGGAGGAAGCCCGACGGTCTGACAGGACACCCCAAAGCATTTTTGTGAAAAAGCATTGGGTTTTTGATGTTTTTATGTTGAAATGCTTGCAAACACACGGTGTTCGGTAGGATTCTGACATGAACGCGCGAGTGTGCTCTTTGTGGTATTTTTTGCACAGGATTCGCGGCCTGGGTGCATGACAGAGCATCGCGAGTGCACCGCGCGATGACGTGAAATCGCTGGATTTGACAGAATTCTTAAGATTCCTATGGTTTTCCTATGATTTCAGCAAGAGAGCCCGGGCGGGAAATTTGTACAATTTTTGTGAAAAAAGCATTGGGTTTTTGATGTTTTATGTTGAAATGCTTGCAAACACATGGTGTTCGGTAGGATTCTGACATGAACGCGCGCGTGTGCTCTTTGTGGTATTTTTTGCAATGGATTATCGCCGTGGACGACAAGACGTCCATGTCGAGAGGAAAAAATAAGAAAAATGTTGATTTTGAATTGTTTTTTACAGGTTAGGATGGGACCCCCCGGATGCGGCCCCTAATGGCCGGCCTGAGGGGGGAGTAGGAGTATATTCTAATAAGGAATAAGGATAGGAGTAGGAGTCAAGCTAGCCAGCTCGAGCGAGTCAAGCATGGCATGCCCAGTCCCGCCCGCCCTCCCACAACATAAGAAGCAAAGCTGGCACAACTGGGGGCCGAAGTCACACCGGCCAGCCGGTTTGGTACAGCTGATGCGGCCGCGATGGCGGTTGCCGACGGGAACTGGCGAGCGCGTGTTGAATGCCGCGCACGCATTGCCAGACGAGTCGAGAATGGCCCGGTACACCGCAGGAAGCCAGAGGTGGCCGGAGGAAGCCCGACGGTCTGACAGGACACCCCAAAGCATTTTTGTGAAAAAGCATTGGGTTTTTGATGTTTTTATGTTGAAATGCTTGCAAACACACGGTGTTCGGTAGGATTCTGACATGAACGCGCGAGTGTGCTCTTTGTAGTATTTTTTGCACAGGATTCGCGGCCTGGGTGCATGACAGAGCATCGCGAGTGCACCGCGCGATGACGTGAAATCGCTGGATTTGACCGAATTCTTAAGATTCCTATGGTTTTCCTATGATTTCAGCAAGAGAGCCCGGGCGGGAAATTTGTACAATTTTTGTGAAAAAGCATTGGGTTTTTGATGTTTTTATGTTGAAATGCTTGCAAACACACGGTGTTCGGTAGGATTCTGACATGAACGCGCGCGTGTGCTCTTTGTGGTATTTTTTGCAATGGATTATCGCCGTGGACGACAGGACGTCCATGTCGAGAGGAAAAAATAAGAAAAATGTTGATTTTGTATTGTTTTTTTACAGGTTAGGATGGGACCACCCGGATGCGGCCCCTATCTGCCGGCCTGAGGGGGGAGTAGGAGGAGTATATTCTAATAAGGAATAAGGATAGTAGTAGTAGTAGTAGTAGTAGAGTAGTAGTAGTAGTAGTTAGTAGTAGTTGTTGTAGAGTAGTAGTATAGTAGTAGTAGTAGTAGTAGTAGTAGTAGTAGTGTGGTGGTGGTGGTAGTAGTATAGTAGTAGTAGGAGGAGGAGGAGGAGGAGGAGGAGGAGGAGGAGGAGGAGGAGGAGGAGCAGCAGCAGGAGGAGGAGGAGGAGGAGGAACGGGAGGAGGAGGAGGAATCGGAGGAGGAGGAGGAGGAGGAGGAGGAGCACCGACGGCCGAGGGGCAGGGCGCGGCCACGGTCCGAGGCACGCAGGAAGCGGCCACGGCATTTGCGCGGGCGCGCGACGTGCCAGGGGCAAGGATTCGGAGAAGCAAAAACGTTTCGAAGAAGAACAAACGGGTTTTAGGGGCAACCGCTCGAAGAAGAAAGAACGATTCGAAGAAGCAAAACCGATTCGAAGAAGAAACAACGGGTTTCAGGGGCAACGATTCGAATAAGAGAAAACGATTCGAAGAAGCAAAAACGGGTTTCAGGTTCAACAATTCGAAGAAGAAAGAACGATTCGTAGAAGCAAACCCCTCTCGAAGAAGAAACAACGGGTTTCAGGGGCAACGATTCGAAGAAGAACACACGCCATAAACATGGACTTTTGGCGCTCCGCGCGGATTTCCTGGATCCGCGCTGGGCCCCCCCCGCGGCGCCTCCGGCGCCGCCCCTGGCGCGCTCCGCGCGCCAGGGAGGGGGGGTCCAGCGCAGATCCAAGAAATCCGCGCGGAGCGAAGTGTACGGGAGGGAGTTTGCGGGCTCGAGGTTTTCGGGAGGTTCCGTTGGTTCTCGCCGGTTTTCTAGCCTCGGGATGCGTTCCAGCGGCTGCGCCTCGCTCAGAGCGTTCGGGGGGTGCCCGGATCGTCCCAAGCCGCCGCTTGAGGCGTGAGGTTTGGCCCAGAAAAACCGAACGGAGCCCGAGTCAGGGTCAACGATAGGGGGGAATGGCATATGGGGGTGATGCATCGACCCCCAATGGCCCATAGATCGCCGATGGGGATCCGATAGCCTCACGTACCCCGCCCAGAAAGGTGCGCATTCGCTATCGGGGGCCTGTCGCCGATCTATCGGCGAGGTGTCGCCGATGCAGGTCGCTATTCCCCCCCTATGGTAGTCGCCCCTCTATGCCAGCCTGTGCTGGTTATGGGAGCCTTGGCGCAGCGTCACCCCAGCATACTCGCGTAGTGCTATAGCATGTCCTTGCCCGCGGGCGCGCCGTGCCAGCCGGTGCTGGTGATGGGAGCCTTGTACCGCAGGCGATGTGTTTCCCCCCTGTCCCCGAGTTCGGCCCGAAGCGTTTGGCCGCTCAGAAGAAGGGCGGGAGCTCTGGGATACATCCCAAGGTTGGCGTCGGGCCTGTGCCTCTACAGGAGGGGTACTCGGAAATGGTAAAAAGATAGTCTGGGGACGATGTTTGACTATTTTGGACTAGTTTTGAGTATTTTTAGGGTATTTCGAATTTTGCGTCCAATTGTTTTTAGGGTATTTCGAATATTTCGTCCAACATCCGCCTGCAGGGGGACGTGCGCGACCCAACCCGAGGGGGGCTACTCGGACGCACCCCGTCTCGAGGACGGACGCCCCCTCTCCCCGTCGTATATGCCCCAGGGTTGGGCCCCAAGGCTCTGGTCCATCCGAGACCTCCCAGAGCCTGGGACAGGGGTCGGCGTATTCCCTGTCAGTTGTGGGAGCCTTGTGTCACCTCGTAGTTCTTCGTCTCTTTCTTCTTCTTTTTTGTTTCTCTTCTTTTTCTTATTCTTCTTCTTCTTCTTCTTCTTCTTGAGAGTGCATTTCGGAGGAGGACAAGAAATCCATATCGCTGCCCCTGCCTCGTTTTCCAGGTGGTTGGGCATCCAGGGAGGCCCTCGTCGCCACCGCTGGCTTCGCCTCGAGATCCTGGTCAGAACGCGGCCCAGGAGAGGTCTGGGGAGTAGCAGTATCAGTACCTTTTGGTTTCCTACTTTGCGTCGACTGGCGTGTGTTAATTGATGGGAGAGCGCCGATTTATTTCTGACTAGCGTCGATTGACCTCAACTTGGCGTCGACTAGCGTCGATGATCGTCGAGCCGCAAGAGCCAACGAGATGTTGTTGGAGGCGCCGCTGAGCTGCCACATGATGCTGGCTCGAATCACTCCAGGGAGCAGACAGTGGCATATAACCATAGGCGTTCGGAGCTGCGCGCGGAGCTCTTGGATCGGCGCTGGAGCTGCCCAGTGGCGCCTCCGGCCTGGCGCGCTCCGCGCGCCAGGGAGGGGGGGGGGGTCCAGCGCCGATCCGAGGAATCCGCACGGACCTTCGGAACCTGGTGTCTCATGCCATTGTTTTCTATTCCTCCCAGATGGGGCTCCGAGCAGGTGGGGTCGGAGGATCGCGCCGCATCGCCGATGCGTCGACGGTGCGGCTCGATGGGGAGCCCGTGTTGCCCCACGCCGACGTCGCCGATGCATCGCGATGCATCGGCGATGCACTGGCGATGCGGCTCGATCCTGCGACCCCACCGGATCGGACCCTACGTAGAATTATGATGTTCCAACCTACTTTAGCCTACACCACCAGAAATAATTTCGAGCACCAAGAACGTACCCAAACCCGCGGGTGCTATCACCTGCCAGGCCCTGGGAGACACTTGTTCGGCACTGCTGCGACACCGTTTCGACACTCTCCCGGGTGCTCGAAGTTCTTCCTGGGATGTGGTCTTCAAGTACGATCGGCTCGATGTCTGTTCATGGGAGCCTTAGGCGGCGACACTGAAATCAGCTTTTCCTGCATTTGGACTGCGTAGGGACCACATTTGGCCCATCCTCCTGGTCCTCCTCTCCCCTCCTGTTCCCCCTCCTCGTTCTTCTAGTCCCCGCGAATCCAGTCTAAATCTGGCCTAAATCTGGTCCAAATGTCTTCGAAATCCGGCCCAAATCAGGCCCAAATCGGACAGCGCCGGTGGCCACGCGGGCTCCCATGGAACGGACACCGGAGATCGGGGCAGCAATTGGTTCCTCGAGAGCTGCTCCTGGGCGCCTCCCGAGCTGCTCCCAGGCGCCCCCCGAGGGCCTGCACAGGCCCCCCCTTGGCCGTCCCGGTGCTTTTCTTCGCCGTCGCGCCTCGCCCGCCTGCGCGGCACGAGCGACGTGGGTACGGAAAGAGTGGGTACAGTGCCCAAAAGAGCTAGATCAAGGGATTTGGAAGGAGAGAGAGAGAGTTGGAAAAGGGTACCGATACTCGAAGAGCAAGAATTACCAGCCTGGAACCTATCCCTATCCTTATGTTGGGCATCGCCTCGTCACGATGGCGATCTTAGGGATTCCCTCAGTTTCTGAGGGTGCATCCCTAAGACTGTCATCGCCTTTTGGCGTGTCAATCTCAGGGATAAGGATAAGTTCGAGGCTGGTTAAAGAAGCTGCATGAGCAGAAGCCCCTGGAGCGCCGCGAGGGCCTCTCGGCATCGGTGCCGGCGCCTCCCTGGCGACGCCTCTGGCGCCGCCATTTGGGGGCTCCCCGCGCGCCGGGCGGGGGAGTCCAGCGCCGACCCTGCGGACTTCCTCCTCCTCCTCCTCTTCCTCTTCCTCCTCTTCCTCTTCCTCCTCCCCCTCCTCCTTCTCCTCCTCTTCCTCCCCCTCCTCCCCCTCCTCGTCCTCCCCCTCCTCGTCCTCCTCCTCCTCCTCCTCTTCCTCCTCCTCCCCCTCCTCCTCCTCATCCTCCTCCTCTTTCTCCTCCTCCGCCCTCTGGGGCTCCCCGCGCGCCAGGCGGGGGAGTTCAGTGCCGGCCCTGCGGACCTCAAATCGGGACGACCGACATGGGTACGGAAAGAATGGGTTCAATTCAAGCAGTGGCGAAGCGTCCTGGCTCGCCTATAGCCCTACCAAACAATGCTCTAAGAACCTTCTGTGGTTCCCACGAAATGTTCTCAGAACATTTCTGGCGGAGGCTGTCTTGTTTGAACACATCGGGTTTGTGTTCTAAGAACATTGTTTGTGTTCTTAGAATATTTGCGGATTCTAAGAACATTTCGTGGAAGGACTACAGGAATGCCGGGACGGTCGGTCCTTGCTCAAACAATGCCCAAAAGAAGTTCCTGTTCAGTTTGCACGGGACTCGCCGTCGGTGTCGCCGCGCCCCGTGTCCAGTTGAGACAGGAGGCCGCCTTCCCGACAGCGGCCGCTGCTGGTTTTGGGCAGCATTTGTTGTTGGGCATTGTATCCATTCTTTCCGTACCCATTTCGGGCGTCCAAACCTGCGCCCCTTGTGTTCTCCGCTCGCAGCGGAGGCGGCCCTCGCCGAGCGCGTTGCATTGCCCATCGGTCGTTGAAAGTAGGCATCTCGATGGGCCTGTTTTCCACCACCACCACCACCATAAGCTGGAGGAGGGAAGGAGGTGGAGGACGAGAAGGAGGAGGACGAAGAGGAGGAGGAGGAGGAGGAGGAGGAGGTGGAGGAGGAGGAGGAGGACCCCCTCCCCTCCAACTTATGGTGGTGGTGATGGAAAGCAAACCCATCATATCTCTGGAGTCCCAGATCCCAGTCTACGTTACGCGCCCTCTTACTGCAGTCAACGAGCGTGTTTCCCCCTTCCGTCATCGTTATGGGGGGCGGGCGGCAACCCAATATACTTCCAGCGCCTGTTCTAGTTCATGTTTCTACCTGCTTATTCCGACCGATGGGTACTCGCAAAGTGCCCACTCGCGAACGTCCGAACACACACACGGGGGTGCCTCGATGCAGTGGGTCGAGAACCCCACGCGGCGGATCCAGGCCATTTGCGAGCAGTGACGTTGCGCGTAGTGTAATCCTTACTTGACCGCTTGTTGGACCCGACTCGCTGGAAACCTGTGGACTCGACGAAGAGAAGCCGCATAGGCCCTCGTCGCCACGGCTGGATTCGCTTCGAAGATTTGGTCGGAGCGTTCCCCGGGAGAGGTCCATGGAGTAGCGGCGGCATGGGCGCCTCTGCGTACCCGCAAAACACATACATTTTCTGGGGTCCGCGCGGATTTCTTTGGATCAGCGTTGGACCACCCTCGCGTCGCCTCCGGCGCCGCCCTGGCCCGCTCCGCGCGCCTGGGAGGGGGTGTCTGGGGCCGTTCCCAGGCATCCGCGTGGACCTCGGGTCCCGCGAGCCTCGTTCGACCTTGCCTCGTCATCTTAGCAATCGGTCTGGTGTCTGGTACGCGTCCTGAACTGCGGGTTGCACTCGGCTGATCTGGAGTTGCCCTGACTCATGTGTCAGCTTATGTTGCTCCCATCGTACTTAAGGACCACATCCCAGAAATAATTTCGAGCAGTCGAAAGAGTGTCGAAACAGTGTCGGACGAGTGCCTCCCAGGGCCCGACACGTGAAAACCCTTGCGTTTCGGTACTTTTTGGGTGGCCGAACTTCTTTCTGGTGATCCAGGTCCCGTAGCCATCCTGGCTCGACCACCCCAGGGCTCAGAGCCGCACAGGGCAGCGGCCCAGCCCGCCCTGCCGCGCGCGCCGCCGGGCCATGGCCCGCCCTGGCGAGCCCGCGGCCGCGGCCCCCGCGGCTCGCGGCCGCGCGCGGGCGGCCGCCGCGGTGGCCGCCGCGGCCCTGGCCGGGCGGCCCGGCGCCGCGGCAGCGCGCGGCTGGGCCTCGGCCGCCGGGCAGCGGCCGCCGGGGCAGCGCGGCGCCGCGGCCGAGCGCGCGCCGCCTCGGCGCCACGCGCCGGCCGCCGAGGGCGCCGGGGCCCGCCCCGCGCCCGCGCGCGGGGGCTGCGCGCCCGGGCTGCGCGCGGGGGCTGCCAGCCTGGGCCGCCGGCGCCCACGCGCCTGGGCTGCGCGGGGGGGGCGGTCGCCGCGCCGCGGCCCCGCGGGGGAGCTCGGCGGCGGCGCGCCCCGTCGACGCCCCGGGCCCGACCGCGCTGCCGCGGCGAGACAGCGCGGCGTGCGCCTTGGTGCTCCTGTGCATGGCGGTCTTCGTGTTCGAGAGGGGGCTCGCGGGTCAGCCGCTGACGCACTGGTACCTGAAGCACGACCGCGGCTTCCGGTCGTTTCAGCTGGTCACGTCGCTGTTCTGCCACCAGAGCTACGCCCACCTCTCCTCCAACTTGTTCGGACTGTACGTCTTCGGGCGCGCCACTGAGGAGCAGGTAGGGGGACCCAGCATGGTGATCGCCTTCCTGTTCTGTGGCGTCTTCGCCAACCTCGTGAGCCTTCTGCGGTTCCGGGGCCGCGTCGCTAGCCTCGGGGCCTCGGGCGCCGTGTTCGGCCTCTTCGTTGTGGCCACGCTCCTCAAGGCGCAATGGGACTGGCGCTCGCTGGTGGAGTTCTTCGTGCTCGGGCAGTTCGCCCTCTCGCAGGTCCGGGGCGAGCTGCTGGGGCCCGCGCGCCCGGGCGTGAACTCCACCGCCCACGTGGCGGGTGCGCTGGGCGGGCTGCTGGCCTACGCCCTCGTGCGCCGGGGGCCGCGCAGGCGCGCGGTGCGCGAGTGACCGTGGTGACCGCCGTCGGCCCTCCCGTCCTGCCCTCATGATCGCAGCCCGACGGCACGAGAGACGAGGAGAGGGGAACACAGGAGACAGGAGAGGAGGAGGGGGGGAGGGGGGAGGAGGAGAAGGACGGGGCGACCACACTGCTCTATTCCAAACGAGTACCCAACCATGGGAGGGTTGGGAACAAATCTGTCTGGTGATCAAGGCTGAGATAAGTTGGAACATCATAAGTGCCAGCCCGGCCTCGCCTTTTCCGTCCGAGGTCGAGCTGCTCGTGCCGTGGCACCACCGCCTTCCCCCGGAGCCTCCCGGGGGACCCCTTGGGTTCTTAGGGCCCTTCAGAGGGTCCAGACGGGGGCCTCGAGATCCCCCCCCCCATATCCAGGAGGGGAAAAGACACACAGACACAATGAATCGTTGTCGACCCCCAGGAAAATGTGGGAAACTATCGGAAGTGGGGGGGAAGACGAAAACCGAGAACAATTTGGAAATATGGGGAATCCTGTTACTTGTATATATTTCTCTGCGTGTGTCCGAGGGCCCCCTTACATACATCGCCCCCCAGTAGTTCGCGCCCAAGAGCTGCCCGCGAAGCCTCCTGGGGGGGAGGCACGCACACACCAGAACACCAGAAAGACACCCGCGTGGACCTCCCAGGGGTGGCAGGCGCACCGACCTTGGGCGCGCCTCCGGCGCCGCCCCTGGCGCGCTCCGCGCGCCAGGGAGGGGGGTCCAGCGCGGATCCAGGAAATCTGCGCGGAGCGCCAAAAATCTACGCGTATAGTGTTTTTTTGTTCCTACCATCGCCGACCTATCGGCGATGTATCGCCGATTCCAGGTCGATGCATCCCCCCCATGCCATTCCCCCCGGCACAGGCTGGCATAGGTGGGTCTGGCCAGGCTCGGTGCGGGGTGTCTCGGCGTCGCTCGGACGTGCACGCCTGTTGGCTGCGAGGACCATCATCGAGGAGCTTCTGAGCTGAAGTCGGGCACGCCTCTACAGGGGGAATGCTCAAAAATAGTCATAAAAAATAGTCAGGGGACGATGTTTCTATTATTGTTGCGCACTTTTCTGGCACTTGTTCGTTTGTGTGTGTGTGTGTGTGTGTCTGACTATTTTCCATCACGCCCGACCCTCCTCCTCCTCGTCCCCCCACCTCCGTCTCTCCACCCTCGAGGAAAAGACTGCGCAAACTTGGATTGTCGGAGGTCTGGAGGTTTAGGAGCCCCTTGCGGCGCCTCCAGCGCCGATCCAAGCTTTCTGCCGATGCGTATGGTTGATTATTTGATCGCTTCGCTCATTCCGCCGGCCCAGAGTGTAGCATCGCGGGCACTTGCTTGCGTGCTCGGGGGTGCATTGGGGGGCGTCCAGGGGTTCCTTTGGGGCGTCCTGGGCCTTCCTGAAGGCTTTTTAGGGCCGAGCGCTCGAAATGTTGTTTCGTGGTCCTCCTCTGGGGCCGTTCTTGGGGCCCTCTTGGGCTGTCTTGGAGGTCTCTTGGGCCGTTTTGGAGCTCTTTTGGGCTGTCTTTGGGGCCCTCGTGGGACTCTGGGGTCTTCTCGGGGCGGTCATGGGGGCCTCTTGGGCTGTGATGGAGGCCTCTTGGGACTACTGACAGCCAGCGTGGGCGTCTTGGAGCGATCTTGTGGCATCTCTGAACCTCTTGTACTATCTTGTGGGCCTCGTGGACGCCTCTTGGCGTTTCTTGCGGGCTCCTAAGGGCTTCTTGGGGGCCTCTTGGGCCTCTTAGAGGCCTCTTAAAGGGCTCTTGGAGCCTTCTGGGGGCTTCTTAGGGCCGAGAGCTCGAAATGTTGTTTTGTGTTCTGGCGCCTCGTCAAGGCCTCTTGGAAGCCTCTTGGGAGCTCCTGAGGGTTTCTTGGGGTCTTCTTGGGACCTCTTGGGGGGGGCTCCTGGGGCCCTCTTGGAGCGATCTTGGAGCTTTCTTGAGCCGTCTTGGTGGCCTCTTGGAGCCCTCTTGGGCCGTCTTGGGGCTCTCTTGGGGGTCCTTGGGCCCTCTTGGGGCGATCTTGGGGGCCTCTTGGGCCGCCTTGGTGCGTCGGGAAGCCGAAAAGGTGGAAACGCGACAATATGTCCCAAACCAATGGAGCAACAATGAGTTTGGCCTCTTGGGAGTGCTCTTGGAGGCCCCTTGGCACTTCTGCGGGCTATCTTGAGCGTCTTGGAGCGATTTAGTGGCATGTCGGAGCCCTCTTCAAGCATCTTGGAGGGTTCTTGGATGCCTCCTGGCCCTTCCTCGGAGTTCCCTGGAGACCTAGAGGGTGGCGCCCAGGAGGAACACCACCTCTGACCCGAGTCTGCCGGGAGTCTGCTGGGAACGTCTCGGAGTACTTATCGTCCCGGGACCCCCAGGGGCCGCCCCGCGCGCGCGAAGTAGAAGTATATATTGTAAAGGAGTCACTGGGGATCTTAGCACGCCTCTGGCCCGTTGGGATGGCGAATTGTAAGGCGCACTGAGGTTGCCAATGGGACTCAACGCTCCTGGGCTTGATCATCCTGGGTTCCCTCCCTTGCTTCTCCTCCAGGTGCGGTAGCTTCGTGCCGTGTCGACCGGCGGCGGCCCCGCCAGCGGCGTTCAGCTTTGAACGCCGCGGGCGACCCAGAGTCGTTCGCTGTGGAACGACTTGGACATTTCGGGAACGGCCGATCGTTCTCAGGAGGGAAAAGAACACACAGACACAAGTCATCGTCGATTCGCAGAAAATATTGGAAAGTATGGGAAGTGGTGGGGAAGACGAAAACCCAGAAAATATACGAAAATATGGAGAATCTGGTTATTTGTGTCTATTTATTTGTGTGTCCCAGGGCCCCATCCACGTTCTCGAGGTGGAACGCTCCCCGCGGAGTCAGAGGCCAGCGCCGGAGCCGGCGCGACGCGACCCCGACGTGCTCTTCGTGCGCTGCCCCATGCCGCGCGCCAGGCCAGCGGGCTCCACTCTCCCAGGTGGTCGCTGTTCTCATGCATTGTCCTGCCGATCGGCGCGGGCCCCCAGCCTTCAAACAGTGGCGAAGCGTCCTGGCTCGCCTACAGCCCCACCAAACAATGTTCTAAGAACCTTTTGTGTGGTTCCCACGAAATGTTCTTAGAACATGTCTGCCGGAGTCTGTCTCGTTTTCTCACATCGGGTCTATGTTCTGAGTATATTGCTTTTGTTATTAGAACATGTTTGGGTTCCAAAAACATTTCGTAGTAGGACTATAGGAATGCCAGGACGGTCGGTCCCTGCTCGAAACCTCGTTCCTCCTCCCCCCCCCTGGAGTAGATCTTGGCTGTTTTTTGGCGCCTGCTTCGAGCGGGTGGAGCCTCCCCCAGCGACAGCACTCTTGCAAACAGTCGCACTGAACAGAGGTCTGGAGCCAGCCCCCCCCCCTTCCATCCAATGCCGAAGCGCCGATGGAAAACAAAAACACGCTCACCCAGTCCAGCGCTGCCCGTGGCAGCACTCCGCTGGCCGCAGTCCGCTCGGCCGCCTCCTTGCCGTGCTCGCAGCCCGCTCCGCCGCCGCCTCGAGGGGGCCCGGCCGGCCCCAGAGATCCGATGTCTGGTCGGGGCTCAGGAGACTCCTCCTCCTCCTCCTCCTCCTTCTCATCCTCCTCCTCCTCCGTTTCCTCCTCTTCCTCCTCCTCCTCCTCCTACTACTACTCCTCCCTCCTCCCTCCTCCCTCCTCTTCCTCTCTCTCGCACGCGCCACGCGAGCGACCCTCCTCCTCCTCCTCCTCATCCTGCTCCTGCTCCCTCCTCCTCGCCATCCCCTCCTCGGGTCGCCTACGGCCCCGGGGGAACCCGTCCACCTCGGAGAGTCCACCCAGTCAAGCAGTGGCGAAGTGTCCTGGCTCGCCTATATAGCCTATAGGCCCACCAAAGAATGTTCCAAGAACCTTTTGTGGTCTGCCCGATATGTTCTTAGAGCATTTCTGGCCGAGATCGTCGCGTTTTAACACGTTGGGTTTTTGTTCTGTGTTTGGTCTTGGAACATATCGTGGTACGCCTGTAGGAATGCCGGGACGGTCGGTCCCTGCTTAATAGACGGGGGTTGGATGTTTTGTTTGATACGGGATTCGGCACGAACGAAATGTGCACGGAAAGAATTGGTACGATGCCCAGCAGCTGTTCTTGTTCATTTGAGCAGGACTCGCTGCCGGTGTCGCCGCGGCCTGTGTCCGTTTGAGGCAGAGGGCCGCCTGCAGACAGCGGCCGTTTTGAGACAACATCTGTTGGTGGGCATTGTATCCACTTTTCGGTACCCATGTCTGGCCTCCAAAGATACGGATCCTCAGAATGTCCCGACCTTTTCCCCAGACTGGTTTTTCATCCCAGCGGTCCCGGGGCCCAGCGAGGGGGCCCAGAGGAGCGACGCAGAAAACAACGGGCTCGCTTGCGCGGGCATTCGCCATTCAGTTGCCCTCGTACGGTCACGCGTAAGCGCCCTCGCTTGCAGTGTGGCGTGCCGCGCTGGCGGCCCGCGTGGGACACGTATGCCATTGTGCTCAGGGTCCGTTCCCGTCGCTGAGATGCCGAAGCTGACAAGCCGCCGCCTTGCCTTTTCGAGAAACGGTTTTTGTCCCAGCCCTCCCTTGGTTCAGTTCTCGCGTTGACTAGAACAGTGTGGTACCAACTCCCTTCTCCTCCTCCTCCTCCCGCCCTCTGTCCCCCTCTCGCCTGCCTGCACCTGCCTGCTTGCATCCCTCTTGGGGGGCGCGAAGCGCGAAACTGTCGTCACTTTCGAGGGCAACTGTGGGAGCCGCCACAGTGGGGCCCCACGCAGACCCAAAGAGGACCTCGCCATCCCTGCTGGGCTGCGAATTGTAAAAATGTCGCCACTTTCGAGGGCTGCTGGGGGAGCCATCGCAGTGGTGCCCTACGCAGACCCAAAGGGGACCTCGCCATCCCTGGGGCGCTGCGAAGTGTGAAACTGTCCACACGTTCGAGGGCTGCTGGTGGAGCCAGCGCAGTGGGACCCCACGCAGACCCAAAGGGGACTTCGCCATCCCGCGGGGGCGTCGAAGTGTGAAACTATCGTTTCCATTTTAAAGGCTTGCTGGGGGAGCCAGCACAGTGGGGCCCCACGCACGATCCACGTGGGGCCTGGCCATCCCTGAGGGGGGGGTCTGCGAAGTGTGAAACCGTCGCCACGTATGAGGCTTGCTGAGGGGGCCAACGCAGTGGGGTGCAACGCAGATCCAAACGGGACCTCGCCATCCCTTGGGGGCTGCGAATTGTGCAATTGTCGCCACGTTCGAGGGCTGATGGGCGGGGCATCACAGTGAGGCCCCCACGCAGACCCAAACGGGACTTCGCCATCCCTACTGGTCTGCGAAGTGTGAAACTGTCCCAACTTTCGAGGGCTCCTGGGGGAGCTGCTGTTGCGCCTCAGCCTATGTAACCTTATCTTGTCCCTGCTCCATCATCTCGCGGTTCTGCCGAGGTGACTGTTCTTCGCACTCCGATGAATTCCTTTGCTTCCAATTCCCAGTTCAATGTCTCCTGGCCTTCTATACCTCTGTTCTGCTAGTCGGCCACGCACAATTCGTACGATATAGATATCCGCCGTGTACAGTCTCTTGCAGTGTTGCTGTCGCGCTAAGTATAGTCGGCACACCTTATATCATCCCTTGGTGCCGCTGGGTTGGTTGGGTACGTCGCATGGTATTTTTATATCCCCTAGTGATACCAGGCGTGACTACGCCACGATTCGCGCCGGCGCCGTCTGGGAATGCTCAGGTATGGCCAGTTCCCACACGGCGCCAGCGCGAATCGTGACGTGACCAGGGGGATGGCGGCGCGCAGAGGAGGGTAGGGAAAGGAGGATGGCTTAGAAATGGAAGCACCCCTGCATTCTTAGAGGGCGCGGGCCTTATAGTTACAGATGTAGGGCCGGCGCTTTCTAAAACGCCCCCTCCCTCTAAGAAGCCTCCCCCCCTACCACATACCCTTTTGCGTGCGCCAACAAGGGGAGGAGGGGGGCGGGGCTGGTCGGCTACGCGTGCAATGGAAACCCATTCCAAGAAACACCCTGTTCGGCTTCAGGGTGCCCTGCGTTTCTTGGGTTTCGATGTTTTTGCCATGGAAATCTTGACGTTCCCACACCAAAAATCAAAGGTCTGGAAGGTTTCTTGTTGTCTTGTAAGAGTGACCCTTCGCCTGAGTGACTTCGGTTCATGGGCAACGATAAGGGGGATGTGCATAAGGGGGGGCGCATCGACCCCCAATCGCCCACAGATCGCCGAAAGGGGCCCGATAGCGCCAACCTGCCCAGGAAAGTGCAGATTCGCTATCGGGGCCCTATCGCCGATCTATCGGCGATGAATTGCCGATTCCAAGTCGACGTTTCCCCCCATATCCCTATCCCCCTATCGTTATGATGTTCCAACCTACTGTAGCCTTGATCACCAGAAAGAAATCCGAGCACCAAAAAAGTGCCGAAATTGCAAGGTTTTCACGTGTCGGGCCCTGCGAGATAATCGCCCGACGCTGTTTCGACACTGTTTCGACACTCTTTCCACACTTGTCCGGGTGCTCGAAATTGTCATTGGGATGTGGTCCTTAAGTACGATGGGAGCAACATAACCTATCGTTGCCCCTCATTGGTGCGGGCCCACAGGGGTGCCCCCAGCTGCGGCCCGCACGCGTGGAGGCGGGCTCCCGACGCCGCGCAGCACAGGCTGTTTCTTCGCAGAAGGTCACTCCGCTGCGCGCAGTTGGCCCGGTCACGGGCGTCCTCGCCACGAGTCGGGGGCTCCCAAACGGGGTGGTGACCACACCGTGTGGTGAGGCGGTGGCGATTCGGGTTCACACCTCCCTCCTCTCCCTCCCCCCGCCCCTCAGGAATGTGATTTGTCGCAGGTTGTCAGCCCTGAGAACTATGGCCAGCAAGTGTGGAACACAATCGCCGGAAGGTACGCTATCTCCTGAACTGTCCATGCTGTTCTGTGCCGTGGTATGGACGTGCGCGTCCAGCCGCCGGCTTTTCAGCCGATGTGTCGTGCAGACACGGCGTTATTGATTGGTTGGCTGGAGCCCCTTTCCGGGGATGTCTTGGGCGGCAGGGGCATCCAGGGCCCCAAGGCCGTGCGGTGACGCACCGTGCGTTGAGGTCTCTTTGGGCTCCGAGGTCACCGCGCGGTCTGTCACCACACGGTTTGTTCGGATGCAATTTCTGGGAGGTCAAATTCTGATTTTGCCCTGGTCCGAAATTCGGCTCACTCCCGCTGAATCTCGCTTTCATCCAGCTTCATCCCGCTTCATCCAGCTTCATCCGAGGCCCACTCTGGCGTGACAGCCCCCCTTACTGGGGCTTAGTAGTCCTCTTCTAGTCCTTTCTACGAACAAGCCCTCAGACCGATACGCTCCAGTTCGCTGCTAAGCGCGGTTGCGTGGCGAGTACATCAACGGCCACGCGCTGGCTTGGGGACTCCCAGTAGTTGCCTCCTAAGGCTTGGCGACCCCCCCAACAAAGTTACGTTACAGAAGTCGGAGCCCAAGGCGTCGGAGCCCTGGGGCCTCGCGCCGCGCGGGGCGGGGTCGGCCCGGCGCGCCCTTGTCGCGGGGATGGCGGCGCGCGGGGCGGCGCGGCTGGCCCTGCTGGCGGCGCTCGCAGGCCGGCGGCGCGCGGCCCCGCTCCGCCGCCGCTCGGGTCGGCGGTGCGCCCAGGGGGGAACCTCCTCGTCCTCCTCCTCCTCCTCCTCCTCCTCCTTCTCCTCCTCCTCCTCCCCCTCCTCCTCCTCCTGCTCCTCCTCCTCCTCCCCTCCTCCTCCTCCTGCTCCTCCTCCTCCTCCTCCTCCTCCTCCTCCTCCTCCTCCAAGGGAGCATGCCTCCCTCATCGGGGGCTTCGATAGGGTGCGATGGGCACAGGGGGGGGATGCCTCGACCCCCAATCGCCCCAAGGAGCGCCGGCGGGGGCCCGACATGGCGCCAGCCTGCCCATGAAGGCGCGGAGTCGCTGTCGGGGGCCCAACGCCGATCCAGCGGCGGTGCATCGCCCATGCCAGGTCGATGCGTCCCCCCCCTGTGCCAGTCCCCCCCCCCCTATCGTTGCCCCCCATCTCAGCAGGCGGCGGGGCTTCGCAGAAGCCCTCCGGTCTTCTGGGGAGCTGTCTTCGATGTCGGAGAAGGCTCAGAGCACTCCGCACGTGGCCCGAGGCCTCCCGAGTTTCCTGAGGGGGGCCCCGCCCATTCTCACTTCCCCCGGGCGCGCCGCCGAGAGGAGCCGGCCTGGGGTCTGAAGTGGTCCAGCATCGGTTCCCGCGAGCAGGGAAGGGGGGAAGAGGTTCGAGCTGGTGGGTTCGAGGAGTGCTGTTGCCCCGTTCGCCCTCGGGGGGCAGTCCTCGGGCCTCGGGGCCCCTCAGGAGCAGATCCAGGACCCCGGGAGTTGTACGGCAGGGCCGGACCTAAGCGGTGTTTTGGCGATTTCGTGGGCCGGTTTCGTTTCGATCTCGCTCTGCGGTGAAGGCGGACTGAAGCCAGGACGAGGGAGGACGACAAGAAAACGAGAACGAAAAAGACCGTTTAGGTTCATCCCTGTTGTATTCTGCACGAACGAAATGGGCACTGAAAGAATGGGTACAATGCCCAATAGCGGATCTTGTTCATTGAATAGGACTCGCTGTCCACGCCGCCGCGGCTTGTGTCCATTCGAGACAGAAGGCCGCTTGCCCAACAGCGGCCGCTGCTGGCTTGGGGCAACATGTGTTGTTGGGCACTGTACCCATTCTTTCCGTACCCATTTCGGGCGTCCGAATGTACGGGAGTTGATCTTGAGCGGATGATTTCCCTTACCCCCCTCGTCGTGGCCGTTTCTCTCGGGGTCCGTGCCCAGCCCCCCTGGCCGCCTCCAAGCTCAGCCGCTGCCCCTCCCCCCTCGAGATTGCTTGAGGGGGTTGTTTTCCACCACCACCATCAGTTGGAGGGGGAGGGGGTCCTCCTCCTCCTCCTCCTCCTCCTCCTCCTCCACCTCCACCTCCACCTCCTCCTCCCTCCTTCCCCTCCCCCTCCCCCTCCCCCTCCTTCCCCCCTCCAACTTCTGGTGGTGGTGGAAAAAGGGCCCATCATTGTTTGTTGGAAATCTGGCGCGTAAGTGTCGCTTCCCGGGCCACACACCCCGCCTCCCTCTAGGCCTCCCAGATGGGGTCGGAGTAGATGGAGTCGAAGGAGCGCGACGCATCGCCGATCCATCGGCGATTTGGCTCGATGTGGACCCCAATCTCTCTACGGCGGCGTCGCTACATCGCCGACGTCGCCGTTGCATCGGCGAGACATCGGCGATGCTTCGGCGATGCGGCGTGATCCTCGGACCCCATCTGCTCCGTCCCAATCTGGGAGCCCTCCATTGCTGGGCCTTGGAAGGCCTTCGACCAGGAGCACCGTGGAGGGGGGGGATAGTTAAGCCAGGGGGGGTGCCTCGTGGGTTCGAGGTCAGATTTCGTGGGAGGTCTACCCTGGCCCTGGAAACGAGAAGGCCGTTTGTTTACCGGTTCCGTTTTGCAGTTTTTGTTGCTGGTTCCGACGCCGTTTTTTGACCGGTTCCGTCGCCGTTGTTTTACCGGCTCCGGCTCCTTTTGCAAGCTTGAAGCAGTTGTTTGCCGCTTCCCGTCGCTGTTTTTGTTGCCGTTTCCATGTTCAAGCGGCATTTTGTCAGAAACGGTGAAAAAAAAGGCCCTGCCGTTTCCGGGGCCCACGAAGGGTCTACCCCCCCAAGGGTGGGGGCGGGCCTGGACCTCCCCAACGCATGCTGCTCCGCGCGCGCGTATCATGGCGATCCCAGCGCACCCACGCCCAGACGAGCCTCACCCCTCCCAGGCGTGTACCGTTGCTTGGGCCGCCTCCTCCGTCCCCTGCGGGCCTCCCACGGATCGAGGGGATAGGCCCAGTGGACGAAGTCTCGGGCTGGCGTACCGTTGCTACTATTACTGCTATTTCGACCGCTACTATCCTTGCTGTTATAAGTAGCGCTACTAGTGTTATTGTTTATTGCTGCCACTACAACTACTACTTCTACGAACACGGTTACTTATATTGCTACGAGTACTAGTCTTATTATTACTACTACTACTACTACGACCTCTTCCTACACTTGTTACGACTACTACTACTACTACGACTACTACTACTACTACTACTACTACTACTACGACTACTACGACTACTACTACTACTACTACTACTACTACTACTACGATTACTACTACTACTACTACTACTACTACTACTACTATTAGTACTACTGCTACTACCATTAGTACCACTACTCTTGCTACTACTACTACTACTACTACTACTACGGCTACTACTACTACTACGACTACGACTACTACTACTACTACTACTACTACTACTACTACTACTACTACTACTAGTACTACTACTACTACTACGACGACTACTACTACTACTACGGCGACTACGGCGACTACGACTACTACTACCGCTACCACTACCACTACCACTGCCACCTACTATTATTTCGACTACTATTAGTACTACTACTACTACTACTGCTGACTGCTACTACTACTACTACTACTACTACCACTACCACTACCACTACCACTACCACTACCACTACTACTGGTACCACTACGACTACTACGAGTGCTACTACTACTACTACTACTACTACTACTACTACTATACTACTACTACTACTACTACTACTACTACTCCTTCTAGTGATACGGCTACTTTTACGACTACAACTACTATTGCTAGTACTACGTCTACTGCGACTACTACTTCTACTACTACTACTACTACTACTACTTACTACGACTACTACTACTACTACGACTACTACTACTTTTACTACTACTACTTCTACTACTCCTACTACTACTACTACTACTACCACTACCACTACTACTACTACTACTACTACTACGACTACTACTAGTACGACGTCGACTACGATCACCCCTCTTTTAGCTTATGTTAGTTATATGTCTTTCTTCTACTGCTGCCATAGCTTCTGCGACTACCCCTACTACTACTTCTTGTACTACTGCGACTCTTATTTCTCTTACTACTACGACCACTACGACTACGGGTACTTCTACCACGATTTCTCGTGCTACTACTACGACTACGTTCTTTTACTGTTACTGCTACGGTTCTGGCGGCTTTTATTATTATTACTACTACTACTACTAACACTACCACGGCTACAACGACGACTACTACTACTATTAATACTATTTCTGCTATACGATGAAAGTATTATTCATGCGACGACAATTCTTACTACTAAACTGACTACCACTACTTCCACCACCACAACCGCTACATGTTTTTAATTACTACTACTGCTACTACTGCTACTACTGTTGGTTCTTCTGATGGTACGATTACTACTTCTACTACCCCCGATACCATTCATTTTGATACTACACCACCTCCCACTGTTGCCACGCGTATCCTTATTATCATTAGTTGTATTATTACCACGGTTACGACAACTAGTGCTACTAATTACTAGTACTATTATTACGATTGCTACTGCTACTCTACTGATGTCACTGTTGTTACTAGGTTTGCTAGTACTACTTGTACTACATTATTATTACTGCTACTGCTCGTAGTACCAGTACTACTACTGCCATTCTGTTGACTACTACTACTACGACTACTACTACTACTACTACTACAACTACTACTATTTTTATTAGTATTACTACTACTAGCTCCACGAATACTACGACTTCTTCTACCACTACGATTATCATTACTACTACTACTACGACTACTACTACTACTACTACTACTACTACTACCGATCACTGCTACAACTACTATCAATACGACGACAACCTGCTACTATTGTAATTACTACCCCTGCCACTTCCACGAATTCTACTACTACTTCTAAGATTACACCGACTATTATTACTACTACTACTATTACTACTACTACTACTTCTTCTACTACTACTACTACTACTTGTCCTTTTCGGGCTACTTACGACTACCACTACTACCACGACCACTACCACTACTACTACTACTACTACTACTACTACTACTACTACTACCATTACTACGACTACCACTACTACAACTACCACTACCACTGCTACCACCGTTACTACGGCTACGACGACTACTACTACTACTACTACTGCTACCACCACTGATATTACTACAACTACGACGGCGACGACGTCTACCACTACTACTACTACTACTACTACTACTACTACTGCTACTGCTACTACTACTACTACTACTACGACTACGACTTCAACTTCTACTACTACTACTACTACTACTACTACTACTGCTACTACTACTACTACTCCTACCACTTCCGCATAGTATTTCTCCAACGACGCTTACTACTACTACGAGTAGTACAAATACGGCTATGACCGCTTACAGCCCTATTATTACACCGGTCGCTGTCATGACTACTTGCATTAGTTTCGTCTACTCACGCTACGACTTCCACTCTTACGACATTGCTTACTAGTACTACAACAACAACAACTACTACTACTACTACTACTACTACTACTACTACCTACGACGACTATTACTTTTACTGCCACTACTACGATTACCACCACTACTACCACGAACTACTACTACTACTAGTACCACTACTACGACCTTTTCGTCTACCACCTAGTATTACTACCCGTTCGTTGGCAAAGGCCTCATTCTCCTGAAGTTCGAGACGATTATGTTCAAGGTATGGGAGAGCGGCACGAAGGTGGCACTCCCCTACTCTCTGTGTTTTTACACCGCCCCAGGGGGGCGAGAGTTCTAGGGTGAGGCTAAGATTTGCCCCAGCGCCTCCACCATGGAGGCATACAGGGTTCACCGAGTGTTTCGCCGGGACCTCGACGGACCCCGCCCTTCGGGGCAAAATGAATTCCCGGTAGTTGGACGCAAGGAAGCAAGGTGGACGTCGAGAAGTGTGATTACACCTCAAAATGGGGCAGATTTCATACACACTCGGCGCCGTGCCAATCGTCTACGCCACCGTGGTCGACGACAGGCTCCACCATCTCGCACTTTTTCAGATAGCTGGCGGGCGGCTGTACAGAACGTCCAAGGGCTAAATTGGCGACTGATCGCACATCGAGATAAGCTGGCCCACATTCTCACTTCAGCACGAAAGGAGCGCTGGGACATTGCTTTTCTCTCAGAACTGCATGGTGAGGCCCCTTGCCTCGTTTACTTGGAAGAATTTCTCTTGGTGTCTAGTGGAAGAGCAGCACTACTTCTGGGTCCGACTGCACGGGAAGCTTTTGACAGAGCCGGAGCCCAATGGCACTGCGAAGGAGATCGTTTGGTGGCAGCCCTACTCCAGGACGAGACGGGCGAGAAGCTACATGCGGTCAGTTTTAACGGACCAACCGGCGTCCGCGCTGCTGAGCTCAAGTCTTGGCATAATACTGTATTGCATTTTCATGAGCATGTTAGTGGATTGGGAGGAGTGCAACTTTGGGGTGGAGACTTCAATGCACATCGCGGTGCAGATTGGCAGTTCGATGGACTCCACTCCGGACCGTACGCTCTGAGTACGGCCACAACCCCAGCAGGGAAAAAATGGCAAGCTCTTCTCCAGTCGACGTCGTTGGCACATGCAGATAGTTTTCTTTCTATGTCCCAGAGAGGCACGTGGATTCACCTTCAGACGCATCAATGGTACGAGTTGGACGGGCTATTGATTTCGACCACACATAGCAGATGTATTCAACACATCCGACAACAAAATCGTCATCGAATATCGGATCATGTAGGGCGTGTTTATCATCTACATCTGGGTACTGTCTTGGGGAGGGCAAAGCGACGACAGCGACGAGCCAAATTTATTGCGATCGAGTGCCAAAAAAGACAGAAACTGGAGACACAACAAAAGAAACTCAATGTGGGACTTCTTCGGGGAAAGAGCGAAACAACATCGATGCGACGCCGACTTATACAACGACGAGTCGAAGAAAAACTCCCAGATCTACCTCTGGATCGACCTTGGCCCTCTTCTTCCTCATCTTCTTCCTCATCCCAGGCTCCAGACCCCTGGTCAGTACTACGTGGATGTATCCGGGAGGTGGCTACGGATGTGGTGGGGAGGGGACGTCTTCAGCCGTGCTTCGGGGCGCCGTACACAGACGAGGATGCAACCCGAATTGCCGACCTCCGTGCTGAGATGGAAAAGGCTTGGCGGACCATTGCGGCAAGTCGACACACGGCCGCAGAGGTGCCTGCTCGTACCCAGTTCCGCCAGGCCAAGAGAAACTGGGAACAATTCAAAAGGCGTGCTAGATCTATATACGTACGACAACTATGTGGGGAAATTACTAATGCAATGAATCGTGGTGATCTACATGCCTTTTATGCGTTACTACCCAAACTTAGTATTCATGTACGGGGAAGGAGTAGGCAGGGGGAGGAACCGCATACGTTGGAACAGATCGCAGACTTCCTGGAGTCGCTTGGTTCGAACCCGGCCGTCGTCACAGAGGAGACTATTGCGAGAGGCTGCCCAGAAGTTGCCGTCGACCCTACACTGGGGGATACTCCGTCTGCTGAGGAAGTTCTTCGGGCTCTCAGGAAAATGAAAGACAGCGCGGCGGGGTCAGACGAAATCAGCGTGGGCTTGTTCAAGGTGTTGGGACCTCGGGGACAAAATCTTCTGGTACGTTCAGTGTGGTATTTGTGGGACTTGCCGCCGGGGGTATGGCCAGCTGAAGTGGCGGACGTGGTTGGCTTCAGGCTCTTCAAGAAGGGGGACAGGGGCAATCTGGGAAACTATCGGACCCTTTGGCTCATTAACGTTATCGTTAGGCTGCTGAGCAAGATCATCGCAGACAGATTACAAAAACATGCGGAAGCCCGGGGCCTTTTCCCAGAGACGCAATGGGGGTTCAGGGGCGAGAGGAATACCATGGGCCCGTTGTTCATTGCCAGATGCGTCCTGGAGATGGCCGCGGAGGTGGGGGAGGTTAAGGCCCAGGTCGTCCCGGCCCTCGTATTGCTGCTTCTGGATATTGAAAAATCATATCCGTCTGTTCCTCGTGCTGCTGCGGATGTTGTGTTTCGGAAGGCTGGCGTCCCAGAGAACCTGCGCAAATTGATCCAGGGGTTGCATGGCAGTTGCAGGTACCGCGTCCGCACGGCAGAGGGGGAGTCTAGGAGCTTCGAGCTGGAAAAAGGTTTCAGGGAAGGGGACCCCAGCAGTCCGGTGTGCTTCAACATCTACCACTCCAACGTCATGACAGATGTGAGGCGGCAGCTTTTAGACATGTTCGGGGAGGATATGGGTGTGAACATTGGGTGGAGTCCAGAGCAGTTACTAGGCCGTCGTCAACGTCGGGACCCCCCTAGGATCCCTAAGGTGACCGAGAGGCTCGTCGACCTGCTTTTCGCCGATGACACGTCGTTGTTTTGTCGCCAGCCCGTACTAGCACAGGTTGAACAATCCGCACAACGCCTCATGCAGGAATGGGGGGAAAAAATACATATGGGCAAATTGGAAAGAATTACGGTAGGCAAAAGGACATACTCAGTACAACGTCGACTTCGGGGAAAACAAGCTCGAAAGGATCCTCTTCCTCCGGCCCAGACCTACGAGGAAGCAATCAAGTTGCTCGGAGGATGGCTTGAATCCACGGGCAAGCACAACATTGATACCGGCAAGAGAATACAGGCTGCTAGGCGGATCTTTGCCAAAGTCTTGAAGCAACTTCCCCGGTTGGGGTTGTCGGACAAGGACCGGGGCCGCGTGTTGAAGGCTACGGTGGAATCTTCTCTTTTCTATGGAATGGAAGCCCGTTCAGTGAATTACTTGGAGATGAAGCAGATCAAAAAGTTCCACAACCAGGTACTGATGGGAGCCACGGCCACGAAAAGGAGGGAAATGCACACCAACCAGCTTACGTTGCAAGACCTTCGTCGTCGTCTCGGCCTCGACCCCGTGCATATTACTATTTCTCTACGTCAACTACGATGGGTGGGACATATTGCCAGGCTGGGTAAAGAAAGGTGGGAGTTTAAGCTATTAAAAGGGTGGTTACGTCCAGAACACGAATTACCGGCAGCTAAAGGTTCTAAATATGGTCCTTCTCCAAGCACTAGATATCAGTTGTGGCAACGTATTCGGTCAATCATGGTGTATTCGGGGGCCCCGGAGGCTTCCTGGCAAAAAGAGTGGTTGGAAATTGCACAGGACAGGAGGAGGTGGAGAGGGATGATTGCCAAATGGAGGAAGGATGCTCTCAAACTTGCTTCTAAAGATGAATGGGCCGAACGCCACAGTCCGGAGGGAGCGGCTACAGTACGGCACGCACGCAGACGAGAGCGAGAAGAGATGGTCCAAAACATCCCGATCGACACAGAGGGACGAGGTCAATGCCCTCACTGCTCTGGCTTTTTCTTTCACAAGACCTTGGCTCAGCACATGGGCCATTGTTGCCGCCTGACCCCAGAACAGCGTGAGAAAGCTTTTCGCCATCGCGTGGAACGACTTCGACGGGAAGAGGCCGCCCCGGCCACCAAGAGGAGGAAGGCGGAGCTCGACGCCATCCGGCTTACCCTTCACAAAGCATCTGCACCGGCTTCGGGACGGTCCTCAGGGGGTCCAGCACGTCAGCCCACGGTATACTCGAAGGAGGAGTTGGCCACGAGGAGGAGGTTGAGGGGTAAACGTAAAGCGCCAATTTGTTACCAGGCCGTCGCCTTCCGCAAGCAGAGTAAACGTCACAGAGTTTCTCAACCTACATTTGTTCCACGTGTTCTTGCACCAGTTCGTAGAGATGGAGGAGGAGAAGGCGGTGGAGGTGGTGATGCTGGTGGGGGTGGTGAAGCTGGAGGAGGAGGTGGAGGAAGAGAGCAACATGTTCTTAATCAATTTGAAACATGTTGGGGAGGAAGCACAGAGCAGAACGGAAGGTTACGCATGCGAGGGAAGAGTGGCAGTCAGAAGTTCCTGGGACGCTTGCCTGGTGCACTTCTCGTTCCCCCGGCTGCAGGACAGCCTCCTCGGATTCAGTTTCGGAAGGAAAAGGGAAAGGATACGTACAAGGCCGTCTGTCAGAAGAAACCCACGGACCTCATCCATCTTCCTGCTCCTCCCCGTCAACCAGGCGATCGACTCGAAAAATGTCCTTGGTGCAAGGTGGTGTTTCCTGAAACACGTGTTTGTTCAATCCACATGAAGACATGCATGCACATGCCGTACCAGATGTGGCTTGCCAGAACGAGGTATTGTAATGAAGTTGAAGGTGCGTCACATCCGTGTCAACACTGCGGGACCAGATTTACGACGGCACGGGGGTCAGCACGTCATGCCAGAGGTTGTAAGGTTCGTCGAGAAATTCATGGTTTGGCAATTGATCTCAATCATTATCATGAATGTGATCTGAATGAGGCCCAAATTGTTGAGCACCAGCATCGGGGCAAATCCGCTGCCAAACGCCCGGCGTCGGCAGCTTTCGCTTGACTTTCCTGTTGCATGGCCATGGACCAAGCAGCTCTTCGGGCGGCATTGGGACAGGCCACGAGCACGGCCCCAGCGCCGAAGGCGCAGGCCAGGCCGAGGCCGGCTGCTGCCGGGAACGACACTGAGGTGCTCAACACCCTGATCCGCGACCACCTGTACCTGCGACAGGACTTTCGGCCAGTTGCGGATTCGGTCCAGATTGCAGTGCTGTTCAAAAGTGACACAGAGGTCGAGAGTTTCCACGGCCTAGCACAGAAATGGGCTGCCAAGATTCCTGAGGGATCAAAGAAGGGAAAGGGCAAGAACGCTCGTAAGAAACGGAAGGCCGACGAAGGTGAAGAGGCCATGAAGACCGATGACGGTACAGAGGCCTCCTCGA
>CAUYUJ010007036.1:409692-452192 GCA_963575745.1 Prorocentrum cordatum
AAAGATGACGACGGTGATGACGAGGACCATGGCGAGGACGACGATGATGATGATGATGATGATGATGGCGAAGACGACGAGGATCACGAGGGTGACGACGATGACGAGGACGTCGGCGACGGCAACGACGAATGTGACGGGGGCGACGACATTCGCGACGGTTGCGACGATGGCGGCGCCGACGACGACGACGCCGGCGATGGCGACGACGACGACGCCGAGGACGACGACGACGGCAGCGGAGGCGGCGACGACGATGACGACGACGGCGAGGCCAGAGCCTTGGGCGCGCGCCCCAGCTGCAGGACTCCCCCACAATTTCCCCATCGGCGGGGACATGCGCAAGAAGGACGTGTTCGCGCAGTTCGTGTCCAAGCAGGTGGTCGACAGGGCGCTCTTGGACAAGGGCGATGGCTTCTTCAACTCGTGCATGGAGAACGATATCCTCACGTGGAAGCCGCCGCACTGCGCCTTCTCTGTTGTTCACGGCGCAGCGGCTTCAAGTGGCGAAGCGGGGGCCCCGTTGTTGCGTTTCGTCTGCGCGCCGACTCGTCGTGGGAGTCTCTGGGTGGGTGGATGGGCGGGCGGGCGACGCGGGTCGGCAATGCTATGCGGGGGCGGGCGAGCGCGCGGCTTGGGAGGTAGGTTGGGGGCGAGGATGCTGCGGGAGGAACGGGAGTGCACATGGGGGAGGTTGGAGTCGATTTGTTTGACATGGAAGGGAACAGGATGTCGTTCAGGGCGCCAGCGGGATCGCCAACTCGGGGGCGGCGAGGGTTGATATTCGCACCAGAGGGCGCGTAAGATGTATCGCCACGTTGTCTTCCCCGTCCTCGTTGGATTGACGTTCCTCCACCTCGCGCCTCCCCCGCCCCGCCGCTGTCGCCTCGCCTCTGGCCAGCCCGCCCCGCGCCGCCCCAGCCAGGCCGACAGTGTCCACAACTTGATCAGGAGCACGGTGCACGTGCTGCAGGATCCGTGGCCTGCAGGCGGCGCGCATTGATTGCTGCTTGCTCGCGTGCCCCCAACGCGGGTTTGTCACGCATGCAGGTGATCAGTGCCCCCCAGCGCCCCCCCTGCATCCGCGGCCGATTCGCCGCGTCCTCAGATCATCGCATTGCGTGATCACTCGTGTCTGATGGCATCGCACTGCCAGTTCCCGCTGGGCCCCGCAACCTTGTCATGCCCTGACTGGCCCTCCCCGCCCAGTGCGCTTCCCCCATGCCATTCCGCCGACGCACCCCCCAGCGCCCTCCCGCCCGTCGCCGCGGGCAAGATCATCCAGGACAACTTCGACGAGACGGGCGCCTTCATCATCAACATGTCCCAGAAGCTCACGATCCTGAAGCTCATCGGGGAGAAGGACACGGCCGCCAAGTTCAAGCGCGCCGCCGTGGACAAGAGCGCGAAGTTCCTCGAGACCTACGAGGAGAAGAAGAAGGCGCTCGAGGTGGTCGCGCCCTCGAACCTCGTTGAGCAGACGAGGCGCGTGCGCCAGCGCGTGATGCCGAAGATGCAGGCCGCTTCCGTTGTTCGCTCTCCTGGAGAGTGAGATCGGCTCCTTGGCCGAGTCAGGCTGCGTGGGGGTCGATCGCTGCTCGGGCGGGATGCGCGCATGGGTGCGTGGTCCCTGCCTGTTACTCATTCACTTTGCGCCCTTCCCCACGCGGCCTGTGTGGGCAATTTTAGGCGTGATTTTTCGTTGTCAGTTGAGTTCGCGAGAGCGTGCGAGCGCATTGGCCAGTGGGTGTAGGTCCTCAGCTCCGTTCGATAGGGGTCACGCTGAGCTGAGTACGTCGGACCATGGGGGGAGGTGCAGGAGAACGGTAGGGGACTGCGCATGGAGAGATGGGCGGGATTTGGAGGTAGGACACGCATGGTCGCACCACCGCATTGACTTGTCGATGGGGGGTGTACGTGATCAGCTGGTTTCGCAGGCAGCGGAGCCCCCCCCCGATGGAACAATAACTTCGGGGTGGGCGCATCCTGCCATTTGGCCCTGGGCTGGCTCGCGCAGGGGTGAGGTTTGAGACGACACGTGGTGTTGTTCTCTAACTAGGTACCCACGGTCTTTGCGTGTCCCGCAGTCGGCGGGATAGCTGGCGCATCGCCCCGGGCCGCACGACTCGCCCGAGCTGGCGCCCACGCGTGAGCAAAACATGCATGGCATTGGCGCGGGCGGCCTTCCGCTTGCATGCGACGCCTGCCTCCTCGCCCCTCGCCGCTTTCCCCGTCGCCCTCTCCACCTCCGCCCCGCCGCCCTTTTCCCGCGCCCGCGCCCTTGCCCGCGCCCCCCCTCCCCCTCCCCCCCCCCCCCCGAGTCCTCTGCGGCCCCGCGGGGGCGCGATTGCATGTCGACCAGGCCCCGCCCCTCCACCCGAGCTTTGGTTTGGAATTGTTTGGGATGATGTGTCCGAGGGTCGACTTCATTCGGAATAGAGCCTCGCGTGTCTGGCAGGAGGGGGGGTCATCTCGCGCGCGGCGCATTCTAGTTGCACGCCCCTTCGGCCTGGGCAGCGCCGACGCAGCTGGCGCCAGTTCGAAGTCTGAGTTCTCGCAGTCGCGCTTGGGGGGGGCCGCTCCCTCCACCCATCCCGAGCCCAGCATGTCGCCGCCCGTTCTTAGTTTGTTTTTGGTTCGATGTGCGCCAGTGCACATGTTGCCGTTGCAGGGGGCGGCGAGGGCATTCCAGCTCCACAACGACGAGCCTTCCCCAGATACCCATGTGCAGATCTTGATGCACGCCGTGACCTTCGAGCGAGTGGTATTGCCTTCCACTGTGGTCGCCCGCCCATGGCTTCGTTCCTCGCCACCCCCGCCCCTCCTACCCCTGACCCGAGCAGGGGGCAGTACGCGCGTCGGACGTGGCGGGGTTCCCCATCTCGCCGCGTCTGAGGCGGAAGGGGTAGTTGTGTTAGGTAGCTGTTGTTTTTTTTTGGGCGGGGCCTCTCAGGTCTGGGACTTGACCGAGGAGGTCAGCTCCGACGGCACGGCTGCGGCGTTGATTCAGCCAGTGGACCCAGATGACGAGACCCCGTGCCAATGGTGCGCCGACGTCCTGTCCGCGAGCGTGCACGGCAACAGCTTGGACGACCTCGCCACCATGGTTGTCAGCTTCGCGGGGGGCCCCGTCTTCCAGGCGACGCGCCTAGTCAACGCCCACCAGATTGGACAGTTCACGTTAGTTGAGCAGGCTCCAGGTTTCGATGGCCTCGAAGTTGTCGGCGCTGCCTTTGAGTTCAACCGTGGTGGCGGGCGGCTTTTCGTCAATTGGGGTGACCTTGTGGCCAAGCTGCACTTGAACAAGAACCAGGACGGGCCCTACTGGTTTCACAAGAGGCGCGCCAGGTGGGTTGAGCTGTCCACCAAGCTCGGCGGCACCAGCGGCTGCGTCCGCCAGAGCATCCCCTACGATCAGCGGCAGCACGAGCGTGAGCCAGATAGATGCTTGGAGTTCCCTTCGGTAAGCTTGAGGTTTCTGCTCATACAGTGTATACGTCATGCCCGCGCGCCTTCCGAACGGCAAGGCCGCCTGTCGGACGCATCCGATCAGGCTGCGTTCGAGCGCATCTATACGAGTCTCATGCGCAAGCTTCCCAGGAACTTCACCTTCGTCATTCGCTGCGACTGGCAAGCGAAGAAGGTTCGCATTTGCGTTCTGCTGTTTCGGCGCATGCACGCGTGCAGAGTAATTTTGCGCAGTTCAGTAGCGCCCGTGATGATTATGCTGGGGCCGTCCTCTTGCGATGTTTCTCCAGGGGTGGGCCGTGGGCCACTCTCGGGCAACCAGAGACGTCCGTGGTGCTTAATAGGGCCCCCAGGGGGCGCGCAAGGGTTTGGAGGCCCATGTGGCTCGTCAGGCTTTCGAACGGCCCCACGGGGCCTGCGAGGGTTTCGGTGATGTTCCAGCGGGCCCCATGGAGCTTGCTGGTTCCCCCAGGTGGTTGTTGGACGATATATATGGGCTTCTGGAGGTTCCTCCGATTGTGTAGCTTGCTTTGGGGTCCTTGCGATCGCTTTCCCAATCATCTTTCAGTGAGCTTCAAACGACCCCTAGGTGGTGATGGTGGGTATCTCGGGGCATCCATTGGCCTGCAGGCGCTCCCCTGTCTCATCTGCTAGTTCTCATGCCCCCCCTCCGAGCGTTTCTCGATGTCAGCCTGAATCGATGGCATCGGCCGCGGTAACCCTCCGCCGCATCCCCTGCGAGGACGCGGCCCACCCCTAAGATGATAAGTGATGCTTTTTGTGTGCCAGCTTGCCCCGCGTCGTTGTCGTCGTCGCCCTGCCAGCCGTCGTCGCCGCCCCCTCCCCCCACGCCCATCTCAGAGCGCATGCGGTGGGATGGAGGGGTCGCGCATGGGTGTGCCGCCCAGGTTGGCACCGTCCACGTCGGGAGGTGCCCCGTCACCATCAACGTCGTCGACACCGCCGTGGGGCTCTCGGAGATCGCCGCCGCCGTCCAGGCCGAGAAGGTGCCCACGATGCGCTTGTGGGAGAACCAGATGCAGAGGATCCTCAGGATGGACGGGCAGGTGCTCACCGACTTCACGGCCTCCATGCACAACGAGGCCGCCAAGGAGCACTCCGAACTCATTTCGAGCATCTTCGGGCAGGCGCGCCTCCGCTCCTTGCCTCCTTCTCCAGCGGTCATTGCGATCGTGTTTGGCGCCGTGCCATCGCGCTTCGATGTTGGCGCATGTCTAAGCCCAGTGCATACTCCTCGGGGGCATTGGTTGGCGGAGGGGGCGGATGGGGCGGCGGGGCGCAGGGCGGGCGGTTGGCGGGCGGGGCAATTCAGAGCGCCCGTTTCCCAGCGCGGGGGTTAGATTCGCCGCGCAAGGGGCGACGGTGGCGTCGACGATTGCTGTTTCGATGAGGGGGGTGGCAGGGGGCGGGGTCGACGGGAAGGATCGGCAATGCCAATGTCGACGACGTCGACGTTGGCGGCAGCGGCCGCGAGGGGCTGCGCGGCGACGGGGGTGATGCGGCGGAGGAGGTGGCTGATGGCGAGCCACAGCAGGGCGTGGGGGGGGGGGGGGTTGGCGGGGGGACGGCGGGGGTGCGGGTCGGTGCCAGGTGCTGGACGTCGTGGCATCCTATATGGAGAGCGGCTTTTTGAACGGCTACACGCTGCGCGCCGAGTCGGGCGCCCTCCTCGGTGATGGAGATAGCGCCCCGCGGGCGCAGCACTTCGAGCACAGGTACTTCTACCCCAGCAACCCCAAGCTGACGGAGCGCATGCTGTGTCGCTGCGTCTCAGCCTCGCAAGATGCCTTTAAGGACCGCCCGACGCGCGGCGCGCGTCGGTAGGTTGGCGAGCGGGTGGTGGTGGTGGTGAGGTTGGGGTCGCAGTGGGGCGCGATTACTCAGGCGTTTTTGGTATCGGGGGTAGTGGGCGCAAGTTGTACATAGTCGATGCGTATGGGGCCAGGGAGTCAGAAGGGGCGCGGGCAGGTGAGGGGAGTGTTGGGGCGTGAGCGGACGGGGTGGATAGGGCAATGGTAGGGCGCAGGGAGTTGGGCGGGGCCAGGGTTGGCGGGGGGAAGGTGTACGAGTTGCGGTTGGTGATAGACGGTGTGATAATAGGCGGGTGGGTGTTGGCGCGTTGACGGGAGGACGCCATGTGCGGACGAGCGGGGGCGGGGGTGTGGCGGGGGATGGGCATGGGTGCAGGGATTGTTGATCTCGTGCCGTGGTTTTCGCCGTCGCCGTCGTCGTCGTCGTCGCAGTTGCAGTCGCCGTTCCCGTCGCCGTCGCCGTCGTCGTCGTCGTTGTCGCCGTCGCCGTCGTCGTCGTCGTCGTCGTCGACGTCGACGTCGACGCCGTCGACGCCGTTGACGCCGCCGCCACCGCCTTCGTCGCCGTCGCCGTCGCCGTCGTTCTCGTCGGCGTCGGTGCTCGTCGTCGTCGTCGTACGTCGTCGTCGTCGTCGTCGTCGTCGCAACCCTCGGCAGCGTCAGCCCCCCCCCCCCCGCTCCGTTCCAGGACGCCTACCTGATCAGCATCGCGGGCCCCGACGGCAGCAAGATCGGCACGGACTTGTCCATCGTTGCCTCGGTCGCCATGCAGCAGCACACTGGCGCGTGCTGCGTAGGGGTTCCGCAGGTGCGCCCCTGGGGCGCGGTGTCGTGCCGAAGCGTCTTCCATCGGGTGGGCGGTTTCTCGCGGTTCGTTCGGGCATGGCCCGCCCCGCGATGCCCCATCTCAGGCGGTCGTGGGCGGCATTGCTCTCGGGCAAGCATTGTTCGTTACGGAGCGAGGTCCGATTCGCTTTCTCGTGTCGAAAGGCCCCCCTCCGCCCTCAGCCGCAATCTTCGGAGCAGGCTTTGGGCGGCGCAAGCCCCCGCGCCCCTCGGGGTGGGCCCGACCTCGACGCCGGCGACGACGACGAGCATGATGACGACTGCGGCGACGACGCCGACGACGACGATGGCGACGCCGACGACGACGACGACGTCGCCAACGACGACGACGGGGGGCGGGATGCGCTGAGGCGGGGGAGTGACCAGCGGTAGGATAGCAGATGGCGGGTTTGGGCCCCCGAGCTTTCGGCCCCCCCTTGCCATTTGGGTTTCCTATCCACTTGGCGCTCCAAGCCCTCTCGCCATGTCAGCCCTCCTACTTGCCCTAGCCCGTTGGGCCGTCCACAGCGTGAGAACATTCGCCCCCGTGCCCCCCCCCCCCTCGCCCTCGAAGCCATAGCCATAACCTTCCTGGCCCTCTTCGCCAGACTCGCCCCGAGAGCCCTCTTCGTCATCTTGTGCCCCGCACTCTTAGCCGCGCGGGTCCTCCTGGTTACGATATCGCCTTCTTGGGCCCCAGAACTCTTCCTATGCATCTGGCCCTGTTCCCCTCACCCCCACGGCCCTCCTAGTCCTTCCTTAGTCATGTTAGCCAGCCGATCCCTGCCAGCCCGCCCAGCCCCCCCCCCCCACCCACCCACGCACACCAGTACCACTAGCACCCGAGCCCTCCTCCTAGCCTCCCTCGGCGCCCATAAGTCGTTGCGCCCTCTGCGCCATCTCGCCGCCACAGCCCATGCCCCCCCCGTTCGCGATTTGATCGGTTCATTCGCTCTCCCCTCCCCTCTCTATTCCCCGCCTCCAGTCCACCCTCGTACCCTCATGGGTTATCGCTCTTCGGGGTCCCGCCCCGCCTCCCTCGCCAACGGCAGGGGGGGTGCTTCCGTTGCTGTATTGGGTCATAGGTGTCATCGGCTTCTTGCGCCCGAGATGACGCCAGGCCTTGACAGCCCTCCGCCGAGGCGGCCATGGCGCGGGCGTTCCCCGTCGCCTTGCTGGCGCGCGCGCTCGCGCTCGCGCCACAGGCGCGAGCAGGGATCGGGCCGCCGCTCGAGCTCGAGTCGGCGTTGGCCGCGCGGCGTGACGCCTTTCCCGACGACCTTGCAGACGATCGTGATGGATGCGCTCATTGCCACCGCGCCTGGGGGGACATCGAACCCCATCGACCTGGACGAGCACGACGACGGCGACGGCGAGGACGCAGCGCTTCCAGGAGGCACCATCATCCCCCCGACGCCCGAGGGCGCCGACATGCAGGATTCACGGGGGCGATCTATAGATAGTGGGAGGTCGGCGGGGATTGTTCTGGGATGAGGAGTGGTGAGGGGTGTCGGAGTGGAGGGGGGTTGCCTCGGTGGGCTGCGGATGAGGAGGGAGGGCCGGGGGTGGCATGTGGAGGGGCGCCCCCCGCCCGAGGACGATGGCGAGCTCATCGTTCTGGAGCGCATCTGGATGTCGCAGGCCGAGGCTGAGTGCTGGCACGCTGTTGCTGCCATGCATCGGAGCAACCTCCAGGCTGGTGCCCCACAAGGGCGACGACGACGACGGCGACGACGACGACGGCCACGACGACGACGACGACGACGGCGACGGCGGCGACGACGACGGCGACGACGAGGGCGACGGCGACGGTGACGGCGGCGGCGACGGCGACGGCGACGGCGACGGTGACGGCGACGGGGACGGCGACGACGATTCCGACGATTTCACCCCGACGATTCTGATTACGACTGCGACTCCGACGACGGCCCCGACGGCGACGGCGACGGCGACGGCGACGACGGCGGCGACGGCGACGGCGACGGCGACGGCGACGGCGACGGCGACGGCGACTGGCTACGGCGACGGCGACGGCGACGGCGACGGCGACGGCGACGGCGACGGCAGCGGCAGCGGCCGCGGCAGCGGCGACGACGACGACGACGACGACGACGTCGACGACGACGACGACGACGACGACGAGGGCGGCGGCGGCGGCGGTGGCGGCGGCGGTGGCGCCATCGTTGCTTCCTAATCCCCGCTGCATCTCCTTCCCCGTCCACGTTCTCCTGACCCCCCGCCCTTTCCCTTCTCGGGGGGAGCGGCGCCCGTCTCATCGCCCCGCTGGGTCGCCTTGCCACCCGCCGCCCCCCCCCCCCCCCCAGGCTGAGTTGCAGCGGAACGCCGAGTTGCAGATCCTCGTGGCTCAGGTCGATAGTGCCATCGACGTCCAGTTAGCCCGCATGGGGATGACGCGCGCGGACCTGGCGTCGCTGACTGGTTCGGTCGAGGACAACCACAGCGGCGCCGACGCATCGGCGGGCGAGACGGGCGAGGGCGCCGACGCAGTTCCAGAGGATCGTTCGGGCGATCGCGCGCCTGCCGAGGGCTCCGAGGTGGTGGTGCTCGATCTCGACCCCGAGTAGCAGTGGTGTCGAGCTGCATTTTGTGCAGCAGTAGCAGCGCCTGCCGCTCGTGCGCCAGCGGCAACTAGCTAGTAGCGGCGCCCAGCGTCAGTGCTGCACGCTTGCGCTTGTGCCAATAATAGTTGGCTCGGCGCCGCGCTCTTGACAGCCCCCAGCGGGGGGCAGCGTGCTTTCTCTGAGAATCCTCCCTCCTGGCCCTTCGACCCCCTTCCCCCGTCCTCGGCGTGGGGGGATGCCATGGGATGCACTTGCGCAAGTGCATCCCATGCCCCCCCCCCCCTCCCCCCCCCAGGCCGCACTGGGAAGAGCAGGGGGCGCGATTGAGCTCCAGGTGCCGTTCGCGCTTCAGGTGCCGTGTCCACCTCCTAGCCCTCGTAGCCCTCCCCCCCTCCCCAGGCCCTCCAAGCTGTCCCCGAGCCCCAGCCAGCTTAGCCGTCCCTCTTATCTCTCCGAGCTCCCCCCCCCCCCCCCCTCCCCCCTCCTCCGAGCCATGTTACCCGCGTGGTCATCCAGGCTGTCACCGTTTATCTCCCTCAGCCCCAGGTGCCCCCTGCGCCTCCTATGGCCTAGCCCCCCGAGCCCCCTCCCCCCCCGAGCCCTCCAAGATGTTGGATCCCGAATGGTTCCGTAGCCCACTGGCCCTCGTACGTAGCCCCACTTGCCCCATTAGCCCACGCCCCCTAACACTCCGCAGCAGCCCCTCCAAGACTCCGTAGCTGTTCGGTTCGGCCCGAGCGGGTTCGATCTGAAGCCGCGCACCGCGCATACTGCCACATCCCACGCGTGCGCGGCAAGGCATGTCGGAGCCGATGATCTGCGAGGACGGCATCGTGAAGGTGAAGCGGTGGATCTGGTTCGACGATTGGCGCTCGTTCTTCCCCCTCTATCTAGTGGTCTTCGGCCCGCCCCGCCACCGTGCTTGGGTTGCAGGTTAGAGGCCCCTTGGATGCTTGTCGGGGTATCGCGGGGGACCTCTCGGTGGCTCCTCGGAGGCAGATTTGAGGCACCTTAGGGACACATGGGGGCTAATTTGGGTTTGTGTTTGGGCATTTTGGGGGCCGTGCGTGGCCTTTTGGATGCTTCTTGGGGTTCCTTGGGTTCTTGGAACCTTTTTTTTTTTTTTGTTTTTTTTTTGGGGGGGGGGGGAATTTCGAGTTGTCGGTTCGTGGTCCCTTTCTTGGGCCCCTCTTGGGCTCTCTTGGGGCCGTATCGGGCCGCGTTGAACGTTGATAGGGCAGTTTTGGAGCCCTTTTTGGGCCGTATGGGGGCCCTCTCGGTGGCCTCTTGGGCTGCCTTGGGGCGGCATTCGGGGCCTCGTGGTCGGCCTTGGAGCGTCGGTAGCTTGAAAAGGTGAGAACCACACAGCACATCGACACACGCATTGGAAATCAGCGATATTCGTTATTGTGGCCCTCTTGGGTGGCTTCTTGGAGCGCTCATGTGGCCTCTCGATGGCCTCTTGGACAGTATTGGGGCCATCTTGGGCGTCTTGGAGCGCTCTTGGGCCGTTTTGGCCGTCTTGGGCCCTCATGGGCGCTTCTTGGGGCCATATTCGCTTATAGATTGGGGCCCTCTGGCCTCCTTGGGAAATCCACGCGGGGGCGTCCAGGGGCGCCCGAGAGCGCCCCAGAGCGCCCATTAACGCTTGAGAGCGCCAGCGACACGTGAGAAGTTTGGGCCCCAGCCCCTATAATGCTAAAGTACAGGCCTCAGGGCAGAGAACCGTTGAGGACCTGAGGATGCTCCACTTCGTGCTTCGAAGCACGGTGGCGGATTGCCCAGTTAGCGGCGAGGGCATCCATTGGACGTGCCCCACGGCAAAGCAGGTCAAGACGGAGTTGCTGTGGCAGATCTCGTCACTCGGCACGGAGTTCGGGCGCGACGAGCAGGCCATCAGCTACCTGACGCTCCACGTGGGCAAAGTGACCAAGGAGAGCTTCGTGATCAACGAGCAGCCCGAGCCCGTCCACGAGATCGAAAACGACTGGCTCGTCAACGATCGCACGGTGCTGATTCTCACTGTGGCGTATTCGGGCGAGCGCACGAGGTGCGACCCCAATATCGAGGTCGGCGACTTGGACGAGAGCGCCAAGAAGGCCCACGAGCAGCAGGTGGCGATGGAGATCTACGAGCACAAGTTCTACCCGAGCAGCCTCGGCGGCCTCGGCATGGGCTCGGACGGCCCCGAGCCCGAGTCGCTCGAGCAGGACAAGGGCGCCACCTCGAAGAAGCAGGAGGGCATTGGCGTCCTCGACGAGAAGCCGAAGAAGAATAAGAAGAAGGCCCAGCAGGAGGCATACGACCAGGCGGTGGCATCGGCGTTCAAGTCGGGCTTCGAGGCGGGTCGCGCGCTCGGCAAGGATGGGCCGAGCGAGGCGTCTCGCGGGTCGACCTCGAAGTCGTGGCAGGACGTCGGCTCGGAGGGCGGCACGCCGAAGCCATAGGCGACGTTGGCGGGCTGAGTTGCCAGAGCCGACGGCGCGCGCCACCAGTGCCCGACGGTGCGCGCCGCAGATCCTTCGGCCGCGTGCGGCCGCACATAAGCGCTTCGGAAACATGTCGTCGCCGTCGTCGTCGTCGTGCGTCGTCGTCGTCGTCGTCGTCGACGTCGTCGTCGCCGTCGTCGTCTTTGCTCAGTCGTGGGGCTTTCGGTTTTGGGGGTATTGGTCTTTCGGAGCGGGATCTTGGTCCTGGGGATCTCAGTCCTGGGTGTCTCGGATCTGGGGATTTCGGTCCTGGGGATCTCCGTCTTGGTGATCTCGGCCCTGGTGATCTCGGTCCTGGTGGGGCTCGGCTTGGAGCGCGTTTTTTCAGGTCGGGGGGCGGGGGCTCGGTGCCAGGCTGGGCGCGGCCCTCGAGGGGCCAATTTCTGGCGCCGAAAACGTGCCTACCGGGACCGGGGGTGGGGGTTAGATTCCGGCTGTGGGGGGCGCTCCCGCTCGAGACTTCCTCCCATCCAGAAAAACTGACCCCCGAAGCCCTTGGGCATTTTTTCGGGCGGAGTGGAGCAAATTTTCGCGTTTGGGTCGGGCCCTTCCCTCCCCCCCCCCTCCTCTCCGTCCGCCCGTTCTCTCCGTCCCCGCCCTGTCCCTTCCGTGCCTCCGCCGCCCTCCCGCGCTTTTCCATCCCCTCTCTCCCGCGCTCTCCCCTCTCGCTCCTGGCGTCCCCTCTGGCGCGCTCCTCGCCCCCGCGCCTCGCCTCCCCTCCCCTCTCCTCCCCTCTCCCGCCCTTTGCGCCGCTTTTCCTTGCCCGCCCTGCCCCCCCCCCCTTGCTCCCCGCGTCCCTCCGCCGCTCCTCGCCCCCATCATGCCTCGTGGGCGTCGTCGTCCTCGCGGGGATTTCGCGACGCTCCCCCCCGCCTCTCGCGCGCGCCCCCCGCCCCCGATCGGCCCAGGTGCCTACCCAGACAGTCTGCGAGAGAGCCTTCCTCGACAACGAGGTCGCCGTGCAGGCAGTCCAGCAGCAGCACAGGGCGCATTTCAGGATAGTAGGGGGGGTGTTGGCCAGGAGGGAAGAGATCGTCGTCGTCGTCGTCGTCGTCGTCGTCGTCGTCGATGTCGTCGTTGTCGTCGTCGTCGTCGTCGTCGTGGTCCGTGGTCGTCGTGGTCGTCGTCGTCGTCGTCGTGGACGTCGTCGTCGTTACTCGTTAATGGAAGTGGCGTGTGCATTCCGTTTAGATGGCGACGACGAGGACCACGACAATGCATTAGGAATACGACGATGCCTTAGGATGACGACGATAGCCACGACGCCCCCTCAGGACGACGAAGGCAGCGACGACGACGACGACAACGACGACGACGGCTTCTCGTGACCCGCATAGGACAGTAGTCAAGCGCAAGTTGGGTTGTGTCCTTGAACAGGGCGATGCGGCGCCTGCCCCGAAGCGCCGCAAGAGGGTCAAAACTTTCCAGATGGTCATGATGCTTGACAATATCCTGCGCGGCTCCTGCGGTACCCAGCTGTCCAATTTTAAGATCCCCCGTTCGGCGGATACTGGGCGCTACTTGGGAGACCCCTTCCTCTGGCCTCTTCTCACGTTGTCTCCAGACGCTGGCCCCGACATGAGCTGCCTCGATCATTGGCTATCCTACGGGGTCCCCGACCTGAACATTCAAGTAGATTATGATATATCCCATATGCTGAGCAATACGACTAAGGGCTCCCTGAGGAGACACGGGCTCCATTTCCGTAGATGGGGGCCCTCGCAATCTTATTGGGGTTAAGGGGCCATTGCTCACCACGTGGCGGGCGCAGCGTCGCCCCGTGCTTCGGTCGCGTGACCAGGGTTTGCTCGTGGCGGGCGGCTGCCCCTTGGCCCCAGCGCGTTGCCGCGCCGTTTGCGATCTCGAGCCCGCCCAGGAACTCTGGCCTGTACCGCTTCCTCGTCATAATGTGCGCGGCGGCGAACTGCGTGTACGGGAGCACGTTGTCCCCCCCTCGGCTGGCGCAAATTCAGGAGACTGTTCGACAGCACCAGGACGCGTGCGTCTCAGCCCGCAACGACCACCTCTTCCAGCTATACCTCCCGTGGATGCGGAAACAAATGAAGCAGGACCGCCGTTTACTATGTTTGCGGGTGGCGGGGTGGGCGGGAGCTCAGGCGCATGGCGTTCGGGGTCGCAGGGGGCGGAGCGCGGGGCGGGGGCAAGGGCGGGTGGGTGGGCAGGGCTTGCAGTGCGGGTGGCGGTTGCGACGGCGCCGCGGGCCGTGGAAGGGCGGCGAGCGTTCGCGTCGGCGGGGGGGGGGGGGGGGGGGGGGGGGGATGGGGGGAAATGATTCGACGGGTGGGGGGTGGTGCGGGGGGAGAGGGGGCGACTAGATATCAAGGCGGGGGTGCGGCGAGCGGGCCGATAGCGGCCCGCTCCCCCGCCCTCCCCCCACGCCCCACCCCCACCCCCCACCCCACCCCACCCAGACAAACCGCGTGCGCCGATGCAGACGCCTCGATCCCCGTCAGAGGGTCCATATCGGGCCCCCGCCACATTCGCACGCCCGCGCCCTCCGCGTGGCTTGGCGGGGCCCTTCTGCTGCCATCCCTTCAGGGCCTCGGGGGGGGGGGGGGGGGGCTCCATTCGAAACGCACGCTGCCGAGATGGGCGCGCTGGCGGGTTTCGAAAGGGTTCGCCCCCCCCCCCCCCCCTCCCCCGCGGGGGCCCGATGAGGAGCGATGACGCTTGTTGGTGGTTGCTCGCTCACCCCACCCCCCCCCCGCCCCGCGCGCGCGGCACTGCCTTGCGCGTGCGTTGCCCAGGCGGGCGGGTTGTTTGATAAGTGCCGCTTGGGCGTATACATGTATGTTCGTGTTTTTCTGTATTCGAGTCCCCTTGGGGCTGCATTTGGCACTCCTGAGCATTTGCGAGTCCCCCATTCTCGGTTGCGGGCGGCCCCGTGCGGGGGTTCCTGCGGCCTAGCAAGGATTGCCGATCCAGTTCGTGGCGTCAGTTTTGGCCAACGCAAGCTTGACGTGTCAGGGGGGGCTCGGTGTTCTGAGAGTCGGGCTGCCGTTCCTGGGGCCGCCCTGGGGCTGTCGATGGTCATCCTGCTCGCCCGTTGGAGTGCCGAGGGCCCTTCTCGGCGGCCGCGCAAGGGCCCCTGGCGGAGGGATGGTCGTCACCCACGGCGGCCCCGTTTCATTCTGGGGGTGGGGTCGCATGGCGCCACCAGCCACCCCAAGCAGGATCCTCCGAAGCGCCCCGCGGGATCGCCGCATTTGCGCCCCTTTCTCGGTGGCATCTGGCACGCCCGCTGCCCCTCCCCTCCCCCCCCCCCCAATCGCCCCACCACTCCCCCTCCTCCCTCCCCCAGGTCGACCTCTTCACCGACGACGCCGTGGAGCGCTTCTGGCGCGGGCTCCACACCCACAAGCTGTTGACGAGCAAGGGTGAGCGCATCCACATGGGGAAGTTCCAGCAGCCCGTGCAAGCAGCGGGGAAGAGCATCGAGCTCTTCGGGTTGAAAGCGTACCTGACCAACGTTGCGGCGCTCAGCTTGGGCTTCAAGGGCGCGGATCGCAAGAAGCCTCCGCCGCCGCCTCCCGCGCCCGAGGTCGCCGCGCCCGAGGGCGCCAGCAAGCTGACGCTCAGGCAGGCGTCGGCTATGTCCTTCGGGGAGCAGTGCGCCGACCAGCTGGACCGCGCGGCCTACCTCTACGGCGACGCCAGCAACTACCACATCATGAAGATGCTCGTGAATGTGCTGGGGGGCACGGCTGAGTTTCACGGGAGGCCCGCTTGGGCTTGCAAGTCGGCCCCGTTGGTGCCCGATTGAGGGATTTGGCCCGCTCGCTGGCCCCGCGCGCCCCACCTCGCGCGCAACGCCACGGCGGTGCCCCCGCCATGCGTGCCGAATGTGTGGGCCATCGTTTATTTTCAGGTGAGGCCAGCGGGGGGCCCATATGTTTTTTGTTTGGGAAACCATTGGCCGCGTGCCTCCATTGGCGCGCATCCGTGGCCCACATAGACGCGACCAATTACGATGGGGAGGGCGTGGCGGAGGATGCGGGGAGTTTTTTTTGGGGGGGGTGGGGAGGTGACGACGACGCGTGGGGGGGGAGACCCTCTGTTCTGGGGTCGACGTTGGCGCCCCGCCCCCGATGGGGGGGGGAGGTTCTGGGCATCGGTGGTGTCGTCGTCTTCGTGGCTTCGTCGTCGTGGCTCTGACTGCGTCGCATTGTCATCATGGTGCTCCCAGCGTGGCCCCCCTCGGGCCATCGTCATCGTGTCTGGCCTGTCGCGGCTTCGTTCTTGCAGCGGGCCTGGCGCAGTGCTGCTCACCAGCCCCATCCTTGCTACCCCCCTGCTGTCCCCGCTCCGAGGCAGAACGCTGGCCTGCGTTCGCAGGATGCCACCATCCCTTGGGAGCTCAACATGCTGCGCGGGGGGATTCACATGCCCATGAGGCTGAGCGTTCAGGTATTGAACACCAGGCAGCTCTACGCCGAGATGGGAATCGAGACCACGTGGCCGACCCAGCAGCTCTTCCTCGACCATCCGCGGGTCGTGCGCTCGGATGTCGCGGCGAACAGGATGTTGTCGTTGGTGTCGGCGTTGTGCGTCGAGCACGCGAGGCGCGGCATGCCCTTTACTCATGGGTACCCAAGGCGCCAGGTGATGTTGCTATGCCCGAAGCTCCGCCCCAAGTTCTTGCGGGAGTTCAAGGGCGACCTCGCTCTGTTCGACGAGCTGAAGGATGCGGCCTTCCCAGGTGCCGAGCAGATGAGGTCCAGGAGCCTCTTCATGAAGATGAGCGTAAAGCACTTGAAGGCCGTGCTAGACGCCGAGGATTGGACGCCGACGCAGAGGCTCGTTCCGCTTTGCTCGTCCGTCGCCCTCGTCGCCGCCGTCGCCCATTCGCCCCCCCCCCCCCCTCCGCCCTCCGCCTCAGGGCGCGGATGCGCCGATGGGTGGCAGGTAGCAGTTGTTGGGGTGGGCGGGGAGGCACAGCGGCTAGGCGGAAGGGGGTTAGGTTCGGCGGTGGGCGGGGCGGGTGGGCAGTGTCGGGCTTGGGCCATGGTTGGGGGTCGCGCGGGTGGGTGGCGCGATTTCGGGCTCGGACGGGCGAGGGTCGGGGGCCGCGGCTGCGCTCGCACCGCCCGCGCCGCACAGGCTCCTGGAGCATATCAAGGCCAAGTGCGCGCGCATCATCGGGAGCCAAATCGTCGAGGATTGCTTCAACAAGGCCAAGGGCAGAGTGGACTGCCAGAAGGACACCATGTCCAGCGCTCCCGCCACGATGGCCACTTGCATCGACGCGAAGGTGATCGAATCGGTCCACAACTTCAAGCCCATCGGGGTTGGCACGGAGTCGGTTGCGAGGAACAGCGCGTTCGCGCCATCCACGTTCAAGCCGAGGTTGCAGCAGAGACACCTCGACGACCAGACGAAGGCGCTCAAGCTGTGGGAGGTGGCGGGGTTTGGAGAACCATCATGGTACAGCCCAGGGTCACGGGGCATGTTTGCGCCCCACGCGGACATCGAGGTCTTGCGACAGTGCAAGCAGCACAAGATGGGGTCCGTCGACAAGAAGTTCTTCTGCCGCTTGGTGCACCAGGGCGTGGCCATCCAGCACACCTCCGAGAGGGACAGGGCCTGGCATCTTGGCATGGGGACGTTGGAGGGGAGCTTGGCCGTGACATGGCCGCTGGTGCCCGACGGCGCCCGTGACGACAAGTTCATCATCGACGCGAAGTCGGAGATGAAGCTACTCGTGATCGTTGACCCGTCCGAGTGGAGCGCAGCACCTATTCGCCTCGACTCGCCGCTTCGCCAGGCGGTGGAGCGCGAGCTCCACCAGCTCGCGGGCGCGACGACGGGGGCCACCGAGGTCAACGTGAAGGCTTGGGAGACGTTTCTTAAGGTGTGGCGGGGGGGGGGAAGGTGAGGGGGGGGGGGGGGGGTGGGGGGGGGGGGGGGGGGGGGGGGGGGGGGGGGGGGGGCGGAGTGGGGGGGTGATGAGGGAGACGCTGGAGGGCGGCGCGATCGGTTTGGAGGCGCGTGCGGGGGGGAGGGGTGGGGTGGTGGTGGTGGTGGTGGTGGAGAGCGGGGGATCAGGGTGAGGTGGGAACTCGGTTCTGGGGTGAAGAGAGGTGGGTGTGGTGTGGTGGTGGCGGTGGGGGGGGGGGGCAAGGCAGGTTGGAATGGGGGGGGGGATCGGTGGCCTATGAAGGAGGGCGAAGGGCGAGGGGCGCACGGATGAGATGAAGCGGGGGCGAGGAGGGCGGAATGTTGCCGCCCGAGGCTAGCCACGAGTACGGGAACAAGATGGTGAGAGTGTCCATGATTTCCCCCCCAGCCTTTGATGAAGTGCGTGGCCGAGCAGGGGTTCTTCTCCTTGAGCGCGAGCTACCTGAAGGACGTGTGCGACGCCATGGAGTGGCAGTACTCGTCCACGACGATGGCTGGCCTCCTCCAGTCGATGGCCGAGAACATCTGGCCTGGTTGCGGCCCCGAGCAGATCGAGAAGGTCTTGGCGGCCCGCATGGCGAACTTTGACGATGTCGACGGGCTCGAGGACCTGCTCGGAATCGAATGGGTGACGGACATGTTCGACAAGTCTACGGCAGACGAGGTTCTCGACGAGATCAGGTCCGCCAAGTCGATCAAGGTGTCGCGGTCTGAGTTCCTGAGCGATTATGACCGCTTCAAGGATCGCGCGTTTTCGCCCGCACGCGGGCCGTATCCCTCCTTGTCGCCCACGCCCCTGCACCATCGCTCGCTGTCCTACGTTGCGATCCCCCCGCGTCGCGGCACCTCGCGCATCGCCCCCATGATGTCCCCCGCCCTCCGTCTTCCCGAAGGGCCTCGCCCAGCCCCCCACCCCTCCGCCCCCTCGCAGTTCCTGGCAGGCCGCCGTGTCGGCGCTTTTCGCACCGCCGTCAGCCCACGGGGCAACGATTCCCAGGCGAGTTGCTTTGACCAGCGCCCGAACACGCGGCGCTATGAGGACGGGTGTCATCAGTCTTGTCGCTCGCACACCCTTTTCAGATCTTGACAGGGTGCCCTCGCGTACCCCCCCCCCCCCCCCCCTCCCACCCCGCGCAGGGGCGCTGGGGGTGCCCCGATGCGGCGTTGAGTGCGCTACAATGCGTTAGAGGGGGGGGGAGGGGGCGCATGCCCAGCTGCGCGCCCACCTTGGGAATGCGCAGCGGACGCCATCTGAGGTTAGCCTTGGGGGGCGGCGGGTGGGCATGTGTTGCGGGGGCTTGCGTTGGCTGAGGGGCTAGCTTGGGGGTGCACTTGTTCCCGCTCGCAGCATTCTCGTGGCCCTGCGGGGGCCATATTGCCCGTCCGAGGGCCCCGACGGGGCCCCGAGGGGGCGCCAGGGAAAGGGAACGCAATGACAAATCCACAGCTGTCAAGGAGAAGCGGCGCCCCCCTCAACGACCTCCCCCCCCCCTTTGGCATTCTTCGGGGCCCCGTCAGGGTCGCGATATGGCGCCGTGAGAGACCCGAGAGGGTGCCGAGAGGGTTCTCAGACGAGCCAGGATGCGTTCAACTGGGGGTCTGTATAGACAGACCTCTCGGCACATCCATCTTCGGCACCTCGCGATCTCTTTCGGGGCCCTCTTGGAGCGTATTGCGAGTTGCATTGGGACGAGGAGGGCGCCTTTGACTGTCCCGCTCCACCTTGAGGACCGCCTCGGAGGAGAGCGCGCATCCTTGGACCGCTCCTGGTAGCGCGTTAGATCGGGCAAGTTGCGCCCGAGTTCCATGCCCATGTGGGTTCGTGTCGGGGGCTGGAGTGCGCCCCCGCCTGGGGGGGGGGGGCTTTTGGGCAGTATTGAGGCGATCGTTGGAGCCTCTTGGGCCGTTTGGGGCAGTTCTTGGCCCGAAAAGGCGCGGACCACAAAAACCTTCAAACACAATTGAGCAATCAATGGTTTTGCCTCTTGGTGCCCTCGTCGGGAACCCCTTGGAAGCCCCTCGGGCAGTCTCGGGGCCCCCTTGGACTGTCGTTCGGCCATGCGGGGCCATCTTGGAACGCTCTTGCACGATCTGTGGGTCTGTTGGAGCGTTCTTGTGCCGTCTTGGAGCCCTCTTGGAACCCCCCTCTTGGGGGTATATTGGGCCGTCTTGGGCGTTTCTTCACTCGTCTCGGGCGCCTCTTGGCCCGCCTCGGGGAGGGGGGGGGCTGGCCATTGCATCCATCCACCGCCGCCTCGCCCCTCCCCTGGGCCCTTCCATTTAGGGCTTCGCCCCGCCAGAACGTTCACCACCCGTACCTCGCTCTGTCTGTTAAGCACCCCACCCATATGCTTAATTTCCGCCACCGCGGCCGTCTCGGTTCGACTCGCGCCTCGATTTGCGGGCGCCGCTCGCAGTCTGATATCGGAGAGGTGGCCATGGTGCCCTGGAACGCCCAGGCGCAGGCGGGCGGGGCCGCGCCAGCGCTGGCGCGGCGGCGCTCGAGGACGCCAACGCCGCTCAGGGCCGCGGCGCCCGCGCAAGGCGGCATCGGGTACAGGGCGCGCCTTCGGCATCGGCACGCCGACGCCGCGGCGGAGCCTACGCGCGAGCAGTGGAAGGTTTGCGCTTCAGTCGGGGGGGGGGGGGGGGCGGCGAAGGGAACGATGGTAGACCGTCAGGCTGGGCGGGCCGTGGGCCGCGGGCCGCGGAGCGGTGACGATGGAGGGGGGGGGGGGTAGTGGTCGCCGACGTCGCCGTGGAGCGCCCCCTCCGATCCGAGTTCCCCGATCGAGCTCCTCCACCGCCGCCTGCAGAATCGGGTCGGGCGGGGGCGGGGGCGGGAGGGGCTCGTCCAGGGGCTCGGGGGGGGGGGCTCGACGGCGGCGCGGGCGCTCATTTCTCTGTCCAAGGCGCGTTGCCTCAGGGCCGAGTGGACGAACCGCGTGCTCTGGGAGCACACAGTCGAGCAAATTCACTTCCACAGGGACCTTGTCGACGCCCTGTTGCGCAGGCACCATCGTTATCGTTCACCTGATGCTGATCCTGGAGAGCGCCCAGCCGTTATATTGCCCCTGCGTGGCGGGGGCGATTCATTGAGTGGAGACAGCAGCGACGACGAGGCTCGGGGCTCGGAGGTCATGGGCTCCGCCTATGGGGTCGGCCAAGGAGGACCGCAACCCGCCCACCGTCGCGACCCGACTACCGTCGCCAGCGCGGCCGCCGACCTGGCGCCTCCAGCTCGCCAGGTTCGACGGAGCATTCCACTCCCAATGGCGTGCTGGGCGCCCCGCCAGTCCGAGCGGACCCGCGCGATGTACCTCGATGATGGCAACACGGGCTGAGAGCCGGAGCCCAGCAGGTGAGCCTCGTGATCGGGTAGGAGGCGGGGGGGCGGGCAGTCTCGCGCTGCCACTCCCAGTCTTACTCTTCTTGCCTCCTGGCCATGCCCCGAACCCCATCGCTCGCCCGCCCCTGCGTCTCTACAGTTGCGTCTCCCTCGCCAACTATCCCGCTGTGCCTACTACTGCTTCCAACGTGGTTTTGCGATGGCCTCTGCCCCCTCCCGCGCAGATCGGGCGGCTGGGCATTTCGGCGGCCGCTCGTGCCGCGAAGCTCGGCAGCGGCCGACCCGCCCATCTTGTGACGGCAATGTGTGGTTCCAGGCACGGCCTTGCGGCCCTGGCCAGGTGCGGTCTCGGCAGCCCGCCCAGGAATGTTGTGCGTGTAGGGCACGTTGCCATTGGCTTGCTATCCCAACTGCCGAGATGCGCAGTCGGCCTAGGCGTTGCCTTGGCGCTGGCTTCCTCTGCAGCGCCAGGCTCACGAATGGCCAGCTGTACAACGTATTGGCCTTCGGCCCATCCCGCCACCGTGCTTGGGTTGTATGTTAGAGGCCTCTTGGATGTTCGTTGGGGTATCGTGGGATGCCCCTCGGGGGCGTCTCGGAGGCAGTTTGGAAGCCCCTGGGGGGCCGTTTGGGTGCCTCTTGGGGTTTATTGTTCTGCCTCTCGGGGTCCTCGCGGGGCCTCTTGGGGGCCCCCTGGGTTGTCCTGGGGACCCCTTTGGGGCTTCCTGGGGGGCTTCGTGGAGCAGAAATCTCGAATTGTCGGTGCTGTTCCCCCTCCGTGGCCCCTCTTCGGGCCGTCGTGGGGCTCTCTTGGGCCGTCTTGAGCGCCTCTTGGGCAATTGTGGGGCCCTCCTGGGCGGCCTTGGGGCCCTCTTGGGCGCCCCTTGGGCCGCATTGGGGCGGTCTCTGGGGCCTCGTGGTCCTTCTTGGAGCTTCGGGGGCTCGAACAGGCGAGAACCCCCACATCATCGACAAGCACAATGTTGAACATCAATGGCTTTGGCTTCTTGAGGCCCTCTTGGGAGGCATTTTGGGGCGCTCTCGACGCCTCTTGGAAGCTTCGTGGGCGGTGTTGTGGCAATGTTGGGCGCATTGGGGCGTTATTGGGCCGTCTGGGAGGCCTCTTGGGCCCCCTCGGGCGCTTCTTGGGGCCCGCTTGGCACGCCTTGCCTTCTGGCCTCTTGGGACATCCACGCGAGGGCGCCCATGGGCCCCCACGAGCGCCCGAGCGCGCCCACGAGCGCGCGAGAGCGCCTGAGCAATTTGAGAAGTTGGGGCCCCATCCCTTAGACTATTAGAATGCATGGTCCAGGGTGGAGAACCCTTGGGGGCTTGAGTGGGGACACTCCACTCCGTGCCTCGAGGCACGGTGGCGGACACCGCGCTGCGATGCATGGCCCGTTTGAGGGGGGTGGGTGGGAGCGCGCGCCCAGTTTTGTTGCTTATCAGAGCCCGTTTTGTCTCGCACCCGAGCGAAATTTGCCATGGTTGCATTCGCAGATGAGGGGTCGTCAGCATGGGGGGGCACTGCGGTGATGGGCGGATCGGGTGACATTGCCTCCGCTTTTGTGTTCCTTCCCCTATAGGTCTCAGAATTGGTCGTCGGCCTTTAGCGTCGCCCCGCTCCTTCCCCCGTATGCCAGTCTCACCCTCGGTGCCCCTTGCTACCGTCACCCTTGCATTCCCCATCCTCAAACCTCCCTCTCGCTTGCAATGTCGCCGCGCTCGCCGTGGTGGTCGCCGTCGTCGTTCTCCAGTGGCCGCCGTCAGCGTCGTCCTGCCCGTTGCCGCAGGTCATCGTCGCCGTCGCCGCGGTCGTCGCCGCCGTCGACGTCGGTCGGTCGGTCGTGGTCGTTGCTGCCGCGTGTGCCGCAGCCGACGTCGCCCGTGCTGTCGCCGTCGTTCGTCGTGCCTCTGCGTCGACGCACGCCCGCCGTCGCTGTCTCAGTCGTCCCCGCCCTTGTCGTTTGAGCCATCGCCGCGGCCGCTGTCCCCGTCGCGGTTCGTCGCGATTGTTGGGTACATGTTGGCGATGTCATCCATATCGGGAGCACCTCCGTAGGGTTGGGGTGGCCTGTTGTCGCGGCGGGCGGGCGTCGTTTTCGTGCAAGGGGCCCCGCCGTTGGCGGCTGTCGACTGGGATCGAGGGGTGGCGGGCGGAGTCGGCCGCAGGTCGTGTCGTCACCATGCGTCGGGGCACGGGTTCGAGTCGATCGCGCCGCCCGCTTGTTGATGCGGGGGCCCGCCCCTCCCCCCGCTCTCTCAATGAATTTTGCGCCCCTCAGGGCAAGACGCACGGCAAGCCCGCGGGAAGCGTCAGGAACAGGCAGCACCCGCTCCACGGTTTGCGCTTCCCGAAGGAGCCGCCGTCCGCCGCGGACGACGTGACGCATGCGCAGGTGAAGCCTTACTTCCCTCCAGACACTTACGTCTGGCGCTCCAACGGCGAGGGCGCCTGGTTGTTTAACCAGCCGTCCATCTTTCGGCGGGGTAGGCACACGTGGGCGCAGCACGGGGGGTCGTCCCAGAAGGCCGTCCGTGCGTGCATGCAAGAAGCATGGGCTAATTTCCTCGAGGCCCACCGCCTCCCCCGCTCGCACTGCCCCATCTGCGATTTATTTTAAGCAACGGTGCGATCGAACTAGGGTCCTGGGGCCAGCCGAGGGCAGGGCGGAGCCATTACCGACCATCCATGAGAGCACGGGGGTAGACACTTTGGACCGTTCGATTGCACCTCGGACGGCGTCGCGCCTCGCCAGAGCACTGCAGGGAAGGGTCATCCTCCCATGCGGCGGGTTCAGTTTGCTTCCTCGGCCGAGGGGTGGCTGAGTATTACTCTTGGTGGCAGGTCATACCTGCCGTTCGCTGCGCTCTCGGAGCAAAACAATACCAGTCGTCTCATCGGGATGTCAGGTAGGTTTGGCAAGTGCCGATGCGGTCGTTGGATGCGCGTTCCCCGATGGATCGGCGATGCTGCGGGCAAGGGGAAATGTGAGTCGGGGAATGGGGCAGGCGGGGGGGGCCCGTGTCAGCGCGCAGGTGGCGCCTTGCCCGAGAGCCTCGAGTGCCCAAGGGGATCGGGCGCACGTTGGCTCCTCGCCCCCTCTCCCCCCGCGGAGGGAATGTCAGCTTCAGGGCCGACGGGGCTTGTCGACGGGCAGTCGAAGCGCTTCGACGTCGAGGGCGCTTCTGGCGAACCAGTGCACAAGGGGATTCAACTCTTCATGGTCACCCCATTGGCTAGACTAGACTCGTTGCTGCATTTCGTGGCATTGGGCGCCCTCCACTCCTCGGGCTCGCGGGCGTTAGCAGGTATATCTTTTCGGGGCCCCGTGTTTAAGATCAGCCCCCTCCAGATATATTGTCCCCACCCCGCCTGAGGGGGATGGGGGCTCGTGGTCGTGGCCGAGGGGTATCCCGATCGACTCCATTCGGAGGCGGGTCGGCTGGGCTCGATGGGGCCTCGCATCACGTCGACGGGGGCGAGAGGCGGGGGGGGGGGGGCGAGGGGCTAGCTCCAGCGCGTCACCGTGCAATGTCGAGGGTCTACCCATTGCCCCGCGTGTTTGGGCCGCTTATCGGTCGGGATGTGGATCGGCATCGTGCCCATCGGATGGCGTGGCCTCGCGGCGTTCGCCATAATTCCTCGCGGCACCGCCCCCAATTGCCCACGCCGCCCCCCCCCCCCGCCCCAGGGGTGGAGACCGTCGGAGGGAGTGCGCGGCGAGTGGAGGAGGCTTCTCATGGCATCCCCGTCCGCCCCTTGTTCGGGATCCCCCAAAGAGGAGCTCCGCACGAAGGGGCTCTTGCGCGTGGCCGAGCCGTGGGACATCGGCTACGTCGCCGTTCGCGGCCCGTCGTGGGATGACGGCAACCTCGGCATGTTCGACGGCGGCCGCGGCTGCTCGGGCTACACCGTTCCTCCGAACGACGACCATCCCAAAGCTTGGGTGAAGTTCATGCTGTGGGGTGCCGACGACGGCTCTACGTCGCCGTGTGCATTCACGGGGTGGCACATGAGGCACCACTGGATCAATCGCGCGATCTGCGCAGAGTTCCCCTCGGGCCGCGGCGCGCACGTCTTCCTGGCGAATGATCGCCACCGCTTCGAGCTGCAGGTTGTCGACGGGATGTCCCTCATGTCGGACGTCGACCGCTTCTGCGCGCTGCACAACCTCCTGCTCCAGGTGCAGAACCTTTTCGCAGAGTGGCTCCCCGAATTCATGCAGTGCAACGACCTCGCGGTCGACGTCCAGACGGTGATTGAGCTCGAGAAGGCGTCCATCCAGTGGATCAAGGACGGCATGCAGGCGAAGCTCGACGACAAGATCGCCAGGGCGCTCTCCGACCAGGCCGAGGCGCTCAAGAAGAGGAAGCTGCAAGCCCAGACGAGCGCTCCCAAGGACATCGACGACGACGACGACGACGCCGACGACGGCGACGGCGGCGGCGACGACGTCGACGCCGACGGCGCCGACGACGCCGACGACCACGACGAGCGAGGGCGACGACGACGACGACGCCGACTTTGGCGACGTCGACGACGACGTCGACGTCGGCGACGGCGTCGACGATGCCGACGACGACGCCGACGACGACGTCGACGACGCCGACGCCGACATGGACGTCGCCGCCGGCGCCGCCGACGACGACGACGACGCCCGCCGTCGACGCCACCGCCGACGACGACGACGACGCGTCGACGTCGAGGTCGACGTCGACGTCGCCGTCGTCGTCGTCGACGTCGTCGGCGTCGGCGTCGAGGAGGATCCGCCGCCGAGTGGCAAGCGCCGCAAGATCAATTGAGCTTGCGGGCCAGGCGCCGCGCCGCGCCCAGGCCGAGGACGCGCCGAGAGCGCGCCGTGGCGGGATGGGGGTGCCCCTCCTCCTCCGCCTCTCGCCTCACCTCTCCCCTTCGTTCCCCCCCCATCTCCGCGCTCCCCTCCTTCCTTGCTCTCATTTTTCTCCACTCTCCCTCCTTCCTTGCCCTCCCTCCCCCCTGGCCTTCCCTTTTTCCCCCTTGCTGCCATGCCGCCCCTCTGGCTTCCTCTCTTCGCCCGCCCCTCATTCCCTGTCTCGCTTTCCTCATCCGCCGAATCGCACCTCGCCCCAGTTCGCCCTCACTACCCCTTCCCCCCTCCTCTCGCGGTGGTCGGGCGCCCCGATCCCTCTGGTTTCCCTGCCGCCCGCGCGGTGGAGGGCGGCGACTGGTCTCGTGGCGGGAGCGCCATTTCCACACCTCCCTCCCTCCACCTCTCACCGCCGTCGCCGCTGTCGCCATCGCCATTGCGGGGGTAGGGGGCAGGTAGAAGGGGGGGGACGAGGTAGGGGGTAGCACATGCGAGGCGGGGGTAGGGAGCACGGGAAAACGGAGGCGGGCGCAGGGAGGAAGAGGGGAAGGAGGAGGGGGGGGGGAGGGGGAGGGGGGGGGGCGGGAGGAGGGGGGGCGGAGGAGGAGGAGGGTAGGTGTATAAGGATGGGTAGGCGATCTAGGAAGTAATGCCCTCCTACCTCTCTTTCCCTCCCCACTCCCTCCTCCTCGCTCTCCTCCGTCACCTCCCTCCTTCTCCTCGCTCTCTTCCGCCGCCCGTGCGCAGGTCCACTTGGAGACCTGCGCGCGTTTTGCTGGAGGGCGCCCTGGGTGACGGGATCGGGGGTGGGGGTTTGATTTTGCCCACTCATTGTTGTCGCATGTCTATCTCTCATGCGAATTCTGCGCTCATCATCTTCGTGTTTGTGATCACTGTCGCGTTTTTCCATGCTACCGTTGACAATAATCACCACAGTTTTCTCAGTTGCCAATGTGCCGCGCCTTCCACTTCGTCGTTATCCCTGAACGGGCAAAAAACTGCCTAACATCAATTGTTTCGCTGTCGGAGGCGCCTGTCCCAGGGCGGCTGGAAAGTTTAGACCCTTACGGTGGCACGTCAGGGTATCAATTTGCCAGCCGCCCTGGCGCCCCCGGCGACGGACAAGTTTATTTTATACCGTTCTTCGCCCGCTAAATCCTGGAGCGGCCGATCCAATTTGATTCCGGTCCCATGCCCACGCAGCCCGATCCTACGCAGAAGTCCGATTCGACCCGGCTTCCTGCTTCGATACCGGCCGATCTCGAACAAGAGACACGGCATGCGCAAATTTTTGGAGCTTCGCGCGGACTTCGCTGGACCCTCCTGGCGGCGCCCCCGGGGCCGCCCCTGGCGCGCTCCGCGCGCCATGGACGGGGGTCCAGCGCCGATGCCAGAAATCCGCGAGGACCTCCGAGCGTCCATGTTTGCGGCGTTCCGTTTGATCATGCCCAGGCGTTTCTACCGCACATCGTTGATCGAGGTGTACGTGGCCAACGAGCTTGCCGCGAAGTTGCGGCGCGAGGACCCTGCCGTCAGCATCGGCTAACCGTTAGCGTATGCCCATCCCCGAGGGGCCGCGGTATCTCAGCACCACCAGCCCCAATCGATCCTTATTACCAAACAGCGACCACACTGACCAACAACCTTCTGGGCGACGAGGTCTCTGCAGCAGCAAGATGAACATGTGACGGAGAGGGAGGAGGAGGAAGGAGGAAAGAGGAAGGAAGAAAGAGGAAAGAGGAGGCGGAGGAAAAGGAAGAGGAGGAGGAAGAGGAGGAGGGAGCAGGAGGAGGGAAGAGGAGGAGGAGGAGGATCATAGCTAGACACCATTGTTATCTGCTTGGGGTGGTCCAGGCTTGGGTCTCGCATTCGTGCGCAGTGAAAGGGGGCAGGATTCCCCCCCCTCTCCTCGGTGGGTATAGGCCCCGCGAGTCTCCCGAAGGCATAACGCACGCATCGCCACTCAGAGGGGGTAAGTCTAGGGGAACAATGACATGACCACAGAAACTCGGAGGTCCGCGCGGATTTCTCGGATCGGCGCTGGACCGCCCTGGCGGCGCCTCTGGCGCCGTCTTTGGATTGCTCCGCGCGCCAGGGAGGGGGGGTCCAGCGGGATCCAAGAAATCCGCGCGGGCCTCCGAGTTTTTATATTTCTGTCATTTTTCGTTCCCCTACTAGAGTCTATAGTCGGCCGTTGGCGCCAAGGCCACGCCAGTAGGGAACGCGGTCGGTCAAACGACGACGACGGTCACGACCACGACCACGACCATGACCACGACCACGACCACGGCCACGGCCACGGCCACGGCCACGACCGAGACCGAGACTGCGACCACGACCACGACGACGACGCCGTTCATGTCCTCCCTGACCACGACCACGACCATGACGACGACGTTCCATGACGACCACGACCATGACGACGATGCCTTGGCATCGCTCGCACGTGAACATTTCTTCTCGGCGAGGACCATCGAGGAGCATTTCGGGCCGTCTGGCGAAACAGAAACGCGCGCGAAGCCGAACAATGCTCGGGAGATGGACGTCCGAGCGATGGCAAGTTCCCCCCCACACGTCCATTTCCCGTGCATTGTTCGGCTTCGCGCGTGTTTCTGTTTCGCCAGATGGCCCGAAAGGCTCCTCGATGGTCCTCGCCGGGAAGACATGCTCACGTCCGAGCGATGGCAAGGTCCCCCCCCCCCATCCGGGCGGGCGTCGTGTCTCTCTCCCTCTCCCTCGGCGCCCGCGGAGCGGGCTCCCGCCTCCCCGTGCGCCCGCCCCGCCGTCGCCCCCGTGCCCCGGGGCGCAGGGCAGGCGATCGAGGATCGAGGACCGATGGCCTGGTCCAGGGGTCGAGGATCGAGGATCCAGGATCGAGGTCCATGGGTCGAGGATCGAGGATCGAGGATCGAGCAGCCCGCTGGGGGCGCGGCAGCGGTCGGTGCAGGGTCCCAGCGCCGTGGGGTGGCGGACCGCGCGGGGAGGTCTCCTGGAGATGCCGAGGTCACTTCGCGGTGCGTCAGCACACGGCTTTGAGGGGCCCGCTTGGAGTCGTCGCTTGCCTCGGCGTCGTCACATCCTCGATGGTAGATCCTCCTGGAACCTCTACTACTATATCGTAGATCATCTTTCTTCGATCCTCGATCCTCGATCCCCACGATCACGTATCCTCGATTGTCGAACCTCGAATCTCGAGGGAGCGTTCAACGGACGATGCACTCATGGCTCGGGTCCTGAGCGGCTGGCTCAGAGCCTCTGGCAGAGTGGCGCCAGGGCAGCGTGCAGGAGAGGTACGCACAGCAATCCTCTGTATAGAGGTGGATGGGGGCGAGGAGGAATGAGGAGGAGGAGGAGGAGGAGGAGGAGGAGGAGGAGGAGGAGGAGGGAGGGAGGGAGGGAGGGAGGAGGAGGTGGAGGAGGAGGAGGAGAAGGAGGAGGAGGCGAATTATGATGATGATGATGATGATGATGATGATGATGATGATGATGATGATGATGATGACGATGATGATCATCATGATGATGACGATGATGATGATGCTGATGCTGATGCTGATGTTGATGTTGATGATGATGATGCTGATGATGATGCTGATGATGATGAGGAGGAGGATGCTGATGCTGATGCCGATGCTGATGCTCATGCTCATGCTGATGATGAGGATGATGATCATGATAATGCTGATGCTGATGATGATGACGCTGATGCTGATGCTGATGATGATGATCATGATCATGATGATGATGCTGCTGCTGATGATGGTGTCGGTGGTGGTGATGATGATGATGATGATGCTGATGATGGTGCTGATGCTGATGATGATGATGATGTTGATGAAGATGATAATGATGATGATAATGATGATGATGATGATGATGATGATGATGACGATGATGATGATGATGCTGATGCTGATGATGATGGTGATGATGATGATGATGATGATGACGATGATGATGATGATGCTGATGATGATGATGATGATGATGATGATGGTGGTGGTGATGATGATGATGATGGTGATGAGGAGGAGGAGGAGGAGGAAGAGGAGGAGGAGGGGGAGGAGGAGGAGGACGAGGACGAGGAAGAGGAGGACGAGGATGAGGAGGAGGAGAAGGGAGGAGGTGGAGGAGGAGGAGGAGGAGGAATAAGAAGAACAATAATAAGAAGAAGAAGAAGAGGAGAAGCATGATGAGGAAGAGCGAGCAACAGCGAGGGGTGAAGGAGGGAGCGCAGCGGGAGAACGCGGAAGAGGATGGCCAGGAAGGGAGGATTATGTTCCAGAATGTGTCTCCTTCGGAGCGATGGCTAGCTCCTCGCCCGCCTCCCACCCCCCATCCCCGCCCGCCTCGCCTGAGTGACTCTGCCTTCTTTCGAGCCGTCAAGATTTGGAAGGGCTCGTCGAAACGGAGAAACGCGACCACCTCCTCCTTCTCCTCCTCCTCCTCCTCCTCCTCCTCAACCTCCTCCTCCCCCTTCTCCTCCTCTTCCTCCTCCTCCTCTTCCTCCTCCTCTTCCTCCTCCTCTGCAGCATCATCATAGCATCATCATCATGTCGCGAAGCATACAAGAATGCAGCTCTCTTAAGTGTTACTGTAAAAGAGGATCAGAAGGACAAGTCATTTTCCAGGGGTGCCCTCTCCCGAAGGGCTTGGCGACTTTTCGCCAGTCGACTTGCGGGGATCAAGCCAGGCAAATCGAGGTAAATCCAGGACGTCGAGGTACAATTCAAACAAGTCGAGGTAAATCCAAGATGTCGAGGTAAATCCAAGATGTCGAGGCAAATCGAGGCAAATCGAGGTACATTCAAGCAAATCGAGGTAAATCCATAGATGCCCAGGGATGTTTGGAGCAATTCGTGGGCGCTCCAGCGCGAGTTGAGGGACGGCAGAAGTTGCTAAGGCCTTCACGACCCCTGCGTGCTTGCGTCCTCGGTCCGTTCTCGGCCGCTGCGTCCTTGCGATTATTGTCGTGCGCCGCTCAAACAGTTGAGCCTGGGCTTAGTCGGGCGTGTCCCCCTACAGGGGGATTTTCGACGAATAATAAAAAAATGCCCCAAACATATCCCAAAAAGGTCAAACAATACTCCAAAAATAGTCCCCAGACTATATTTTGACTATTTTTTGATTCTTTTGGGGGTATTTTTTATTTTTCGTCGAAAATCCCCCTGTAGGGGGACACGCCCGATTCAGCCTGGGCGTCCAAGGGCCTTGCGTCCTTACCGCGCGTCCTGCTGATCCAGTTTGATGGTCCAGGGCTTGCTTACCCCGTTCCGCTTCCCCGATAGCACCCAGCCAGCGCTGGCCCTCATCACGCTGTCTGCGTCGCAGTGGAAGGCTTCGGTCGGATGGGGCTAGGACGAGGAACAACCCGTTCCAGAGCGTTCCGGAACGCTCTCGGAGCATTCCAGAACATTCTCAGAAGGCCGCGACGTCCGGTACATCCTCCAGCGCCGCCGGATCTCAGAGATTTGTTGTGTATCCTTACCGGTGGGCAGGCACACGTCGGCGCTAACACCCTTCCTCTTGGCATCGCTCGGACGTGTGCATGTTTTCTCGGCGAGAACCATCGAGGACCATCCTGGATCATCGAGCAAAAAAGAAACACGCGCGAAATCGACAAATGCACGGAAAATGGACGTCCGAGCGACGGCAAGTCCTGAGGATCATCGACAAGGGATTCCAGTTTGAGCTTGGTGCCCCAGGATTCTCAAACAGACCACCAAGGCCTTCCGAGCACCCTCACGAGGCCCAGAGGGCCCCAGGGGCTCCTCCAAAATGAGCTTGGCATCGCTCGGACGTGTGCATTTGTTCTCGGCGAGAACCATTGAGGACCATCCTGGACCATCGAGCAACAAAAAACACGCACGGAACCGAAAAATGCACGGGACATGGACGTCCGAGCGACGGCAAGTTCAGAGCACCTCTCACGAGGCCCAGAGGGCCCCGGGGGCTCCTCCAAAATGAAGCGAAAAGCTGGGGGCACCTTTGGCCAGGGGCACCTTGGGCAACTCCCGACTTTTCGGGAATCCATCGACCCGTCTGCTTCCGCTGGCCGACCCGCCTCCGCCGAGCGCGAGACGCGCCGAGTGCGAATCCCGCTCGGGAGCGCCTCGTGCGGCGCAGAAGGATAGCCAAGCATGCTCTTGTGTCCTTCCTGGCGCGGCGCGAGTGTGCACTTCGTGGGCGAGTCGCTGACTCTGCCATCTAGAACCTGGCCCGCGAGGAGACAACACGGAGAGCTTTTGGGTAGCTAGGGGCGGGGAACATTGCCCTCCGATCCGAGGATGCGAAATACTTCAACACCCACCAAGCCATCCCAACCCAAACCGAAGGCCTCCGTTTGCCCTCCATTTCTAGTGTGGGGGTGGGGGGTTCGGGGAACATTGAGAAAACACATGTGGAACCCGTACCGGCCCCAACCCGAAAGTCGGGTCTTCGGTCTGGGTTGTGGTGGTCTGACAGGTAGTCAAGATTTGCAACATCCGAAACATCACGGCCGAACCCCTAGACCTTGAACCCAGTTTTGCTGCGTCATCTATTGGGACGGATGGATTTGCGATGGGCCTGGGTCCCGAAAATGCTAAGCGTGACAAAACTGCAACGCCCAGATCTCAGGGTGTCTTGCGAGACGAGGTCCCATCTTCGAAGCGGCGAGGGGGCATCCCTGAGCGCTTGACGACGTTCTGCCAATCGGCGTGTGGGAATAAAGCGGGATACATGGAATGTAAACGCAGATGTATCAAGGTACATTTGGGTATGTCTGGGTCGATCCAAGAAGGCTTCGGTAGCAAATCATGGGAGCCGTGTATGTCTTCGGAAGCCCTTTTCTTAGAGTGCATTGGCGTACGTGAGTGTCCAGTAATCGATGAGCAAGTGCCAACTTAGCGTCAACTCGCGCCAGCTAGCGTCGAGTTGCAAGAGCCAGTAAGATGACATGGGAGGCTCCCATGAGCACAGGCCCTGCACGGGACCTGCGCTAAGCGGGACTCGTCCTGCTCTTCGCTGCCTTAGCCCCGTGCGGGGCGGTAGCGAGGTTCCAATGATCCACGCTCCCTTCAAGATTTGCCCCAAGTGCCTCACAACCGTCGTCCGCCCCCAGCTCCGCCATCCCCTTGGCCTCCAATCCCAGTCATCTATGATCGAGGGATGAGGCCAGGGGTGCGAGCATGGGCGACGGCAAAAGCAACCCTGTCTAGCCGCCGCGAAGATCAGGGGAACTCCCAGGAACCTTGGACAGACCGTGGCCGCTCCAGCGCGAGTCGAGGGAGACGGCAGCGGTCGTCGAACCCCCACTCGGCGGCGTGCGCGGGGGTCAGTGGTGAGTGAGAGGGAGAAGGCCTTCTCAGAAGGCGGGGGGCTTCTCTCATGGCGCCAGCATCTCAGAGCGGATTTCGCTCGGAAAACGATGGGATGGGCCCGGAGTGTCCTGGAGAATTCTGCTCCGGATTTCGAGGTGGCCTTCGCGCGAGTTGTTTTTGGCCAGGAATGAAGGCTAGAGCAAATCCATACGAAATTCACTCCTTTTCGCTCGCCGTTTCGGGGCTTTGCTTTGGCAGAAATCCACGCACACGCACACATCCGCTGCAGCACGTGTGCATGGTCGGCGCAGTGACTTCTCAGCGGCCCCAGCGCCCCCTGAGACGCGTGCGTGCTGCGTCTTCGGAGGAGGGCCAGAAGATCTCCAGGAGGCCAGGGGCCGACCGAGCCTCTGAGGAGGCCCGCCCCCGCGGCATTCCCCTCTTGGGCTCGCCGCCGAGGAAGGGTGGCGTTGGAAAGGCATGGCGTGCGACGTGGCGCCGATGTGGCTCGCTTGTGAGACGCCATGCCCCACCTCGGGAGTGGCCCGCACCGCAGACGCCGGAGCGGGGTGGTACAGCGTTCCCCGCACGGGCCCTCGAGGGGGGATCGCCTCACGGGGACAGCGTGCCGTTCGCTTTTCGGAGGTCGATGTTGCACACCATCTTTCGAACACCAACGCTTCAGTTGCATCTTCGGGGGGCCCTCGCCTGTCCCCCAAAACTGGTGTCTCTTCTGGTGCCCGACGCGGGCTGCGGACTCGACGCGGACTTGGTGTGGAGTCGACACGGATTAGACACGGACTCGACGAGGCCGACATGGCTTCGACATGGACTCGACGCGGGTCGGGCCGCCACGGGACAGGCCGCCCACCGTGAGCTCGCCGCCAACAGGCCCGCGACGAGGGCAGGGCCGCGGCAGCGCCGCCTCGCCATGCGCGCCGCGGCCCGCGCCCTCCTCGGGAGGGGCCGGCGGCACGCCGCCGCGGCGGCGCGCCGCGGCGCCCCGCGGGGGAGCGGGCACCGCGCGCTGGCGGCGCAGCCCGCCGCCCCCCGCGCCGCGGAGCTCACCGGAGAGGAAAGAGCCTCCGAGGAGGAGTCCTCCTCGGAGGTTTCTGCTTCGAGGTACGTCTGCCTCTGCCTGAAGAGGCAACCATCCCCCGAAGAAGAATAAGAATAAGAAGAAGAAGAAGGAGAGTGAAGCGTGAACGCCATGAGCAGAAACTTTTGGCGCTCCGCGCGGATCTCTTGGATCCGAGCCAGGACCCCCCCACGGCGGCGCCTCCGGCGCCGCCCCTGGCGCGCTCGGCGAAATCCGCGCGGATCGCCAAAAGTTTGTGTTTATGGTTATATACATACGTATATATACACATGAAAGCAGGACGACAACAACAACACACACCCTGCTTCCCTTTGCCGTTTTTGAGCCTCCTGGGAGGCCTTCGTCGCCACCGCTGGATCCGCCTCGAAAGTCTGGTCAGAACGCACCCAGGGGGATATCCGGGGAGTTGCGCTATCGGCACCTTGTGGCTTCCCCGGAAAGGGCCACCATCACCAGCTGGGGGAGCTGGCCGCTCCCCCCTCTCCCCCCCGAGCTGGTGACCAGCTGGTGGCACCCCGTCCCGGGCACACACCCAGAGAGTTCCCCGAACGGAGTGCCACTAGCTCGGGGGGGGGTCTTTGGGAACGGAGTATCACGGACTTCTGGTGGCGGTGGCGGCTCGTTTTGCTCTCGGTAGGATCGAAGGAGCGCCCTGCACGTCAGAGGTGCGTTAGCAATATGGTGAAACGGAAATGAGTTTGGGTGAAGCCACGAGCGTGCCGCGGTAATTTTTATTGAGGAGCCCAACTGGTCTTGGGAACAAATCCTGAGCGACGTTACGCGGGTTTCCAGCTGGACCCGAGACGAGGGGAAAGGGGCAAGAGGGCGGGGAACGCAGACATTCGGCGAGGGATGTTCGATCTGCACAGTCGGTTCGCGTCATGTCGATTGGCGGCGAGCTCGCCGCTGGCGTTCGATGGTGAACGCCGCCGGCGACGCAAAATCGGTCGATGTTGAGCGATCGGACGTTTCGGAAACGGCTGATCTGTCAAGGTTGAACGATCCCCACGGCGTCAGAAACCAACGCCGAAGTTGGCACGACACAAACAAACATTCTCGGAGTAGGAAGAAGTACCCATACCGCTACCCTTCTCTCGTTTTCTGCTTTTTGGGCCTCTCGGGTGACCTTCATCGCCACGGCTGGATTCGCCTCGAGATTCTTGTCCGAACTCACCCCAGGAGAGGTCTGGGGATTAGTGGTATCGTTACTGCTTAGTTTATCCACTTTCGACGATTGACATTCGATCCTTACTACCTATGATTAAACACCCCCACATCCCCACCTAGCCGGTCGATAGCAACCCCGCCATCCTAACTGTCAGAAAACAACACGAATTCATTTTTTCTCGCCAGCATGTCGTCGACTTGCGAAACGTGTAGCAAGAATGCGACGACATGAACATCGCTTGGGTCGCCCTAGGCGGGTGGTCGCGTCCTACCAATCAAAAAACAATCCACAGTCAACGTTGTTCTTGTCAACATAGACTTTCTTGTCGTCGGCGCTGCGAACCGTGTAGCAGGAATGGGACGCGGCGCACATCGCGCGCGGACGCCTGGCCAACCCGACGCGGGACCCCCAGTCCTGCCTGGCAAATAACACAGCAATGTCGATGTTTTTCTTGCCAACATGTATTTTCTCCTCGTCGGCGTTGCGAATCGCGTAGCGGGAATGGGGCGCGGCGCACATCGCGCGGGGACGCCTGCTCGTCAACATTTTTTTCTTGTCGTCGACGCTGCGGCCCGTCGGGTTGAGGAGCTGGGCGGGCAGCAAGTCAGATTGCCTCAAGCAAGTGCGTTTCAAGCACGTGCCTCAGGAGACCCCCAAGAGGTCGAAAAAAGGCGTCCAGGAGGTCCTGGGGAACACAACTATGGATTCTCATTTGGTCTTTGAAGGGTTGTGAAGTTAGCACCTACTTGTGTTGACGATGTTCCAACCCGGAAGACATACCCAAGAGGCCCTCAGGCGTATACCAGAAAACTCCCAGGACGCCCCGCGAATTCCCAAGGGGCATTCTCCTCTTTCTCCTCAGTTTCTCCCTCCCTTCCTCTCTCTCCCCCCTCCTCCTCCTCATCCTCCTCCCCCTCCTCCATGCGCGGCAGGAGCGAAACGATTCGCGGTGCATCACGCGTGGCTGGAATGAGACGCGTCGCAGTTCGCGCGCTGGACATGTTGTCGCCGACGATGCAACATGAGAGGCTGGAACGGTGCGCGGCGTACATCGCGCGCGGTCTTGTTTCTCGTCGACGTTGCTCTATCCGCGGCAGGAATAAAACACAACTCGTGTTGCGCGCTGAACGTCCAGTCGCCCACGATATAAGATGAGCGACAGGCGGCGGACGCGACGCATCTGTTTCTTTATGTTGTGGGAGGGCGGGTAGGAGTGGGCAGGGCCCTCTGGCTCGTTCGAACTGGCTAACTTGACCCATGCCCGTACCGTGCCCCCCCTGTCTGGGTGCCAGGAGGAGCAAGGTATTTATGAGAAGCTCGGCAACTCGGGCCATCCTCCCATCCATGCCCCCACTCTGGCCCCGTGGTGGGGTTGGGGCGTGAACGGGGGCATGGATAAAACGTCCTTCGTCTAAACCTTGATTTCGATGCGTGGATAAAAAGGGCGGGGAAAATTGGGCCAGCGCGTCGCGCCGCTGGTATTGGCCCACCGCGCCTCGGTGCGCAACGCGATCCACTTCCCTGTCCCCCAGCATCGGCATCCGTTGCCGTTCCGACCCTCCCGCCCCGCGGAACGAAACGACATCCTGTAAGTTCGCAAGGGATAGCGTGTCGCGGGGGCCGCCGCTGCGACACGCTATTCGTACGTTCCTTATTGCAGCGTCGGGCCCGTTTCCGTACGAACTCGGCGCGCTCCGTCGCCAAATGAAGCGGCATTGGTTCCGCGGAGTTCGCCGGAAAACCAAAAACGGTCATAGTAAGGGGGCCAAGCGGTCATCCATTGTCCTTGGGCGCGTGGCTGACGTGAGGTTGCGCTGTGTGGGTGGCTGAACTTTCAGTACTGAAGAATGATTATTGTTGATCCCCCCTCCGGTGACCATTGTGTTTTTTCAATTGCAGTGTTTCCCCCGGGGCTCGCACCATGTTTTCGGCTCAAACTGGGCCCCTGGCCCCCGAGTTGCAACAACAACGGCTCCCGTCTGACTTCCTCGCAGAATATTATCAAATCGCGCTCTGGCGCGAGACGTCCTCACAATCCATGTGCGCATCGCGCTCTCGCGTCGTATTTCTTCGCAATTGATTCAAACGATGCGCCCTCGGCGATCATGAATCACGTTTTCGCTTTTTGTTTTTTCTCACGATTTGTTTGGGAATCCCGCTATCGCTCGACACTTCTTCGCGAGTCATGCAGGACCTACGCTTCGGCAGCCCGATTGCTCGACCTCGTCGACAGGGCTCGCTTTCCCGACCTGCCCGCTATGGGTCTGCCCACCCGATCTGCCCGCTTGGTTTTACCATTTGTTTTTTTGCACCTTGCCCCTATCCTGCAAATTTCTCTCGTGCTCCATTCTTTTCCCTCCCCCTTCCACCCGTCCTCTCTCTCCTTGTTTTAGGGGCTGCACTGAATGTGCGTGGCAGGCAATGTCAGTTTGTGATTCACCCCCCCCCGGGGCTGATGAATTGACCTCGCGGGGCGCGATACTTTTTACAAACAAATCACGCGCGCCAGGGGGGAAGGAGGAGAGGGGAGGGGGGGCGGGGAAAAGGAGGAGAGGGAGGAGAAAGAGGAACAGGAGCAGGAGGAGGAGGAGGAGGAGGAGGGCTTTCCCCGCTTCCGGGCCGCTAAGGAAAAGGGGGGTGCAAAGCCTGCTGCGCGCAGCTGGTTTCGGTCGCCCCGCCGAAGGGCTAATCCTCGACCCATGGTCGTTTTCGTCGCCAGGCCCGCCTTGCCCGCAGGCCCGCATCGGTTCGACAGAAAGAGGGGCGTCCTGGCTCGCCCTTGCCTCCAAACACCCCCCTTTGGGTCTCGCTGGCGGCCGGCAGGGGATTCGCCCGAGCAGGGGAACTATTTTTTGAACACGCGCCCCCCCCACGGATTTCTTCATCACGAGCTGACATTAAGGAGCATATACCTCCAAGCGGGCACGATCGAAGACGACGAGGGCGGGTACCGATGGTTTGGGATATACGTATCGATTGGCACGTGAGCAGACATTCTTAAAGTGATGGTTGCTGTTGTTGTTGTTGAAGCAGTAGTAGTCGTGGTTGTTGTGGTTGTTGTTGTTTTTGTCGTGTGTGTTGATGTTGGTGTTTGTTTTGTTGTTGGTGTTGGTGTTGTTGCTGCTGTCGTTTTTGCTCCGGTTGTTTTTGCTATTGCCATTGAGTTTCCATTTTTATATAATAGTCAGTGTTGACCCCCCCCCCTCTGGTAACCATTGATTTTCTCAAATGAAGTGCCACCCTCGGGGCCCGCACCTTGTTTTTACATCAGGGAAGACATGGTATCACCAAACTGCGCCTCTGGCCCCCGAGTTGCAAAAACAACGCCTCCCGCACGGCACGTCCTCACAATGGGTTCCACAATCGCGCTCTCGCGCGGGATTTCCTCACATGTTATGCAGGAGTCGCGCTCTCGCATGGAACTTCCTCGCGATGTATTCAGACGCCGCGCAATCGACAGTCAGGAGTCACGCTCTCGTGTGGGCAACTTTCGCGATTTATTTGGGAAACGCGCTATCGCCCAAGCTCTCCTTGCGATTCATGCAGTACTCACGCTTCAGCAAAACGCCTTGTCGACCTGGCCGTTTGGGCCTGCCTTCCCGACCCGCCTGTGAGGGTCTGCCCGCCCGATGTGCCCGTCTGGTTCTACTACGTGTTTGCTGCTCCCAGCATCCCTCCTGCTAATCCCGTGCTCGAAGACGAAGACGAAGAGGGAAGGTAGGAGGGTTTGGGATATACGCGTTGACTGGCACGCGAGCAGGTCAGAGCGAACAGTCTTACACTTATTGTTGTTGTTGGTGTTGTTGTTGTGGTTGCTGGTGGTGGTGATGTTGATGTTGCTGGTGTTGGTGCTGGTGATACTCTGCTGCTGCTGTTGGTGATGTTGGTGGTATTGGTGTCGTTGTTGTTCTTGTGTTTGTTGCTGCTGGTGTTGTTGTTGTTGGTGTTGGTATCGTTGTTGGTGTCTTTAGTGTTGTTATTGGTGGTGTCGGTATTGCTGTTGTTGATGTTCTTTGTTGGTAGTGTTGTTGCTGTTGGTGATGTTGCTGCTGTTGGTGTTGTTGTTGGTGGTGGTGTCTTCTTGTCTGTTTCTTATTGCTGTCGTTCCAGCTGCGACTCGGCCCACGACCCACCCCGCTCACCCCTCGACCCACCCCGCGAACAAACCCGCGATCCGCCCGCGGCACACCTGCGACACACCCGCGACCCAGCCGCGACACACCCGCGGCCCACCCACATTGCTTTAAAGAATTCATCGGCGTCTGTGCTAGGCGCCTGCGGCGGGCTTCTTCAGAGCCTCGCAGACTGCCGACATCTCTGCCGCCCCCTTATTATCCGCAACTGCGGGGTGCTACGCAGGTCCGCGCGGACTTCTTGGATCGGCGTTGGGCCCCTCTGGCGGAGCCTTCGGCACCGCCCCGTGCGCGCTCCGAGCGCCCGGGAGGGGGGGCTCCAGCGCCGATCCAAGCACGTAGCGCGGACCTCCGAGAAATTTTGTTCATGCAGTTCATTTTTTCCTCTGGTTCGGCTGCTTCAGGTTCGCGCCTTGCCCTGGCCCGACATGAAGGAAAGGGATCCTTCAGAGGGTGGCGAGTTGAGACGATGGTAGTTGGCCTTTTCGGGAGGTCTCTCGTCGCCATGGCTGGACTCAGCTGGGAAAGCTGGTGCGGTTGGACCCCAGGAGGGGTCCCAGGATCGATGTTGAGTTTCCGTTGTCTCAACTCGCCTTGCTCCGAGTCCTGAGTGGAACAGGTCCTGCAGGTGTTGTGGCCGTTTTCGAGCTCCAGGCGCCCCAGGGGCCGTCAACAAACGATTCGGGATGGGGTGCTGGCCCTTGGGGAAGGAAAGGCCCCATGGCCCAGGACCTGCTTCCCTCAGGACCCATTTCCTTCACGCCAACCAGGCTCGGGCTAGGCTGAAGGTCAAGGCCTGCAGTGTCCCCGAATCTGCCGACATTGAGCGATCTGCGCAATCGGGAAGCGCTGACCGTTCGAGGTTGAACGGTCACTGCGGTGTCAGAGACCTGTGCCGAGGTCGTCCCGACGCGAGCCCGCCGTACACGCAAGAATGGCTCTCGTCGCAGGCGTGGCCTTTGGAGTTTGCGGACTTCGGGGAGCGTGGGGGGGGGGCCCAGCCCCAGCAGGCAGGCCGCTGCTGTCGCACAGCACGCAACGATCGGTGAGCCGCACGCCAACGGCCGCTCCTGCCGAGGGTCCCTCCGGCGTGCGCAGCCGAGGAGTCGGTGCCGGCCGCCTACGCGCGCCTCGTGGCGGGCGCGGGGCTCGAGAGCGACGCGGTGCAGCGGAAGGTGCGGGGCGGACGCGAGCCTGGGGCGGGGTGGATCCGTGGCCGCCGCCTGGGGGAGCGATCTTCGGGGGCCTCGGCAGGCGGTCGATACGGATACTCCGGATTCCATAATAAATAAAGTAGGGGGGATTACATTTGGCGGGGTGGTCTGATTTGAGCTGTCCGGAAGGGTTAGGGGGGGTCTGGGCAAAGTGCCCCCCTTTCATGGATGGTCTGGGGGGGTCTAAAACTTGTGGTCTGGGAGGATTGTGACCCCCTCTCTTTTATTACGAAATCTGGAGTACACGCGGGCCTTGGGAGGGGCACTTATATACCCATGCTCACCGCCTGCCGAGGCTCCAGGAGATCGATCCCCCAGGCGGTGATCATGGCCTGAATCCCCGCCTGGCAGCAAGGGGGGGGGATCGGGAACGGGGGGGCGCGAAATCTGCGGCACGGAGCTGGCTTCGGCCCTCGCCGCCGGGCGACTTCCTCGATCTCCCGACCCGGCGCCGGGAGGCGCCGGGGCTTCGGGGTCCTGGAGACGTCAATTCAGGAGGAAAAACACACACAGACACAATTCATCGTCGATCCCCAGGAAAATATGGGAAAATATGGGAAGTTGGGGAGATCACAAAAACCCAGAAGATATGAGAAAATATTGGAAATCTGGTTATGTGTTTCTGTTTATTTGTGTGTCCCAGTTCCCCTTCAGTCAGACCGCCTCACTCACCCTGGCTGGTCGCACTGGGCCCAGGTGGGGCCCACAGCCAGGACCGGTGAGGCATCGATCCGCCGCCGTCCCCCGAGAGGTCGTGGACTTCCTCGCCGCTGCCCTCGGCTGGGCCGAGGGGGCCGCCAGCGACGGCTCGCGCCCTGCAGAGTGGGCCTGGCCCAGGCAGACGGGCGGGGCCTCGGGCAGGGCCGCCGTGGAGGAGGACCACCGGCGGGTGGCGGAGTACACCGCCCGGCTCGCGGCGGAGAACGCGCAGCGGGTGCGCAGCCAGGCGTCGGGGGCGGAAGAGAGGGGGGTGATGACTGTAGGGGGGGGGGGGATATCGTGGCGGGGGCCATGATATTTCCCCAGGTTTCGTGGCGCCCCCTCTTGTTTCATTGCGTCCCTGGCCCCCCCGCTGGGCCGCGCACATGCCGCCGGTCATGATTTGCACCCCCCCCCCTCTGAGACACTCCCCTCTTGGCCGCCACCGAAGGCGTCTCGGCGGCGCGAGCCGTCGCCGGCGGGCTCGGAGCGGGCCGCCGCCGCGGCGGCGCCGAGGCCCGCCGGGCCCTCCGGTGCTGCCGGCGGCCCCCCGCCGGGCGCGCCAGCGGTGGCGGGCGAGGGGCAGCCGGTGCCGGCTGCGAAGCCTGTGCGGCGGAGCTGCGGGCAAGATCTATATCCATATGCAGTGCGTCTTCGACTTTCTTGGAAGGGGCGCCGCAAGGCCGAGGCGCACTGGGTATGGATAAACATTGAGCCTTTTGGAGGCGGGTGATAATCCATATCCAGTGCGCCTCGTGTTTCTTGGGAAGAGTGTCCGAGACTCGAAGAGGCACTGGATATGTGGACAAAGACATTGCCCGCAGGAGCGTGTACATGCACGGCCCGGTGGGGACGGGCAAGACGATGCTGTTGGACCTCTTCCACGCGCAGGTGGTGCGGGCTGGCCTGCGGGCCCTGCGTCAGCACTACTACGAGTTCATGCTGGCCTTCCACCAGCGCGTGCACGAGTGCCAGCGGGAGCGGCCGGTGGAGGTGGTCGCGAACTCCATCGCGGACGAGGTCGACGTGATCTGCTTCGACGAGTTTCAGATCACCGACATCCAGGATGCGGCCATCCTGCCGCGGATCTTCGAGGTGCTCTTCCTGCGCGGTGTCGTCGTCGTGGTCACATCGAACACCCCCCCGAGCCTGCTGTACAGCGGCGGCCTCAACCGTCACGTGCACCTGCCCGCCTTCATCTCGCTGCTCGGGGACCCCAGCGGGCGCCGAAAGGGGGTGGCGCGAGGGGGAGGGCCTTCTGAGAAGAGGGCATGTTGCTTTTGAGACCCGGGCCCGACGACACGTGGAGGCATTGGGCAGAGGGGGATTATGACATCTGCTGCGTGCAGCTGGCTTCGGCCCCGCCGTAGGGCGCCTTCCTGGATCCATTGACGCCTCCGGCGCCGGGAGGCGCCAACAAAAACCAGCGGCATGCAGCTGATTCGCCGACCCCCCCCCCACCCTTTGATATCCACCCCTTCCGCTGGTCGCGATCTAAGAAGGCGCGGTGTTTCCTGAAAAGGGCGCTCGGAGGATTCCAGGAGGGCTTCCCAGAAGACAGGAGGGCTGCCG
>CAUYUJ010007036.1:457192-467192 GCA_963575745.1 Prorocentrum cordatum
AGTTGGGCGTTGCGTAATTGAGGGGTCATAAATAGGGAGTGGCGAGGGTCGTCCGAAAAGGTACCCAAACGGTACCTAAACGAGCCCCCTGGGGCTCTGGAGGGGCCCGAAAGGGGCACGAAAGGGGACCTTTTCTGACCCCCCTATTGGTGACCCCCCATTAAGCCACGCCCAATCTAGGCCTCCTAGACGGGGTCCGAGTAGATGTGGTTGGAGGGTCGCGCCGCACCGCCGATGCGGCTCGATGCGCCGAGGCACCGCCGACGTCGACGAGGCATCGCTGCATCGCCAGTTGTCCATGTGCAACGACAAAAGTTTGCAACGACAGAATTTCGCGCGCGCCACAGGAGACGGTACCGGTGTTGCTACCCTCCCTTCGTTTTGGCCTTTGGGGGCCTCCTGGAAGGGCCCTTGGCGCCACGGCTGGATGCGCCTCGAAGCCCCGGCCAGAACGGACCTCGGGAGAGGTCTGGGTAGTAGCACAATCGGCATCCGTCTGCCTCCCCCTGAAGCAGGGGGCCAGCGGGCCCGCCCCTGGTTGTCCTTCCGACGCCTCCTTCTGGCATGCCGCCAGGATGAGGGAAGCTGCCTCCGCGCAAGCCGTGATCGACAGGTCCACCGCCCTTGTGGGGCGCTGAAGGAGGAGCCTCGCCTTCAGGAGGGTGGTCGGGAGGCAGCTTCCTTCTCCGGGCGGAGTGCCCGAAAAGGACGTCGGAAGGACAGCGCAAGCGAGGCCGCAGGCGGCAGTGCGGGCACAACAAAGAACCACAACCACAATCAAGTAGATGTTTCGGGGTGGGCCTTCGGGGGAGAACCCATCGACCTCGATATGAGCGTCCTGGGGCGCCACATCGACCACAACCAGTACGAAGCTGGTTTCGGTGTTCCGACAGACTTTGGCATGCGCGAGACATCTTCCAGGGTGCGTCCTCGATGTGGCCGTTGTCGCCGACCTGTCCTCGCAGGCAGGCGGCGGAGTTTTAGCGCTACAGCCCAGAACTTTCGCTTAGCAAGTCGCTCCGCTGCTTCTGGCCCACCGCGCTTCGGCGCGACACGCTATTCACAGCCCAGTACCCGCGCCAGAGCTTCGCGAGCCTCTCCCGAGCGTCCCGCCCAGCGGAGCGGGGCGGCCCGCTAATTATCCCCCCTGCAGGCCCAGCGTGTCGCCAGGGCCGCCGCCGCGACACGCTGAGCAAAAGTTCCTGGCCGCAGGGAGGGATAGGAGGAGGAGGAGGAGGAGGAGGAGGAGGAGGAGGAGGAGGAGGAGGAGGAGGAGGGAGGAGGAGGAGGAAGAGGAGGAGGAGGGAGATGCATCGACCCCCGATCACCCATTGATCGCTGATACGAGCTCGATCGCCCACCTGTGCCAGGAGCGTGTCGTATACATGTAACGGGGTACCGGGTCCGGGGGCCGGGGGCCCGCGCCCCGACCACAAATGTGGGGCCGGGGCGTCATTTTCATCATGTGTTTTTTACGGGTGTTCGGCGACCCGGGGTCAACAGGGCCCAAAGAGGCTGCAGGGAGGCCCCAGGAGGCCGCAGCGATGGCTCCAGACGCATTTCAAGACGACTCCCATGACGCCAAGAGGGCCCCCGAAGGCCCCGACGACGCCCCAAGTGGCACCCCGAGAGAGGCCCAATAAGCAAAAATTGTGATTTCCGATGGGGAAACTGGTATTTTTGGCGTGTTTACCTTTTGAGCGTCCACTGCGTCCACGACGGCGCAAGAGGCACCCAAGCCGGTCGAGGATGCCCCCAAGAGGGCCCCAAGACGGCCCACGAGGGGGCCAAGACGGCCCACGAGGCGCCAAAACCGCCCAAGAACGCCCCAAGGCGGCGCCCAAGACGGGGACGAGGAACCGGAAATTTTCCAGTTTGGGCTCAAAAGAGACCCCCAAAAGATCCCAGGAGGCTCCAAGAAGGGACCCCCATGAGATCCGAAACCCGAAAAAGCGCCAAAAGAGGCCCCGAAACAGCCCTCTAATGGGCCCCCCAAAAGGGCCCAAGAGAGCCCCAGGGCGCGCCCAAGAGGGTCGACCATAGAGCTGGTCCGACTTTCCACAGTCTACACAGGGTCCGTTCCCGTTGGTGCCTCTTGCAGGTGTTGCCACTGGAGTCCTCACTTGCCTACGACAAACTTCAATCTTTTGTTCGCATATCCCGTGTCTGTGACGCGCTAGAACCTCAGCGCGCGCGAAGCTCGCGCGTGGTTCTAGTTTCGATGTCGCTGGTCTTATCGCTGATCTTTCAGCCTATTTCAAGTCGGTGTCTCCCCCCCTGGCGCCGTTCCACCCTTCTCGTTGCCCTTCATTGCTGCGAGACGCAAGCACTCTTGACTCGGGGGGTCCTCAGTTGGCCAAGTCATCGGCGGGCCCGCGCTGTGTTTTCGCGGCGCGGCGACGCCGGCACGGACGCTCGGCCAGTGTTGGTCGATCGCTCAAGCCAGGGACAACGTTCGGGGGATGGGCTCAGGGGGGGAATATCGAGCCCCGACTGCACCTTCTAGGGCTATGACGCCCCAACCTACTCTAGCCTTGGTCACTCGGGAGAAGTTCGAGCGCCCCAACAAGTACCGAAACTCAAGTGTTTTCACGTGTCGGGCCCTGGGAGACACTCGCCCGACACTGTTTCGACACTCTTTTGACACTGTTCCGGGTGCTCGAAATTATTGCTGGGATGTGGTCCTGAAAACGATGGGAGCAGCATAATTCTAGGGGCCTGATCGCTCACCCCGCCCAGGAGCGCTCGGTTTCGCCATCGGGGGGCGCATCTCCGACCCCCCCCCCGAGGCACCCCCCCTGTCGTTGCCCCTCGTCAAGGTCGAAGGATCTGCGGCGTGTCGGAAACCACGCCATCGCGACGGAAACCACGCCTGCCCGCATCCACGGTCTCGGGGTCGTGTCTCGGGGCCTCCGCGAGGGCGGCTGGCGTGGATGTCTGCCCGCCCACCGCGGGGCGGGAGCACGCCCGCATCCGCCGCACGCCAGGGGCCCTGGCCAGGACTCCAGAAGTTGTAGACACTTGGGGCGGCCCAGAAGAGGCGCGAGGACCAGTGGAGTTGGCACCTTCTCCTCGGCGGAAGGCTGGCGGAGAAGGCTGGCGGGAGGCGGCGGAAGCAAATCGAGATCGCCTCCGCCGCCCGAACCCGGCGGAAGGCGGGCGGACGCCAGAGGAAATGAAAAACCTTCCTGCTGCTCCTCCTCCTCCTCCTCCTCCTCCTCCTCCTCCTCCTCCTCCTCTCCCTCCTCTCCTCCTCTACTCTCCCCACCTCCTCCTCCTCCTCCTCCTCCTCCTCCTCCTCCTCCTCCTCCTCCTCCTCCTCCTCCTCTCGATCGCCGACCCACGACGCCTTCGGTGCAACGCGGGAGGGCATACCTCCGCATCACGAGCGGCGAACGTACCTTGTCCCCGAGTGGCGACAACTGTTGTGGATCAGGGGCTTCTGGAACCCACCGTATGCCTGCTTCTCGGCGGTGCGGCAGGCGTCTGGCGATTTCTGCTTCCTCAGCTTCTCCGACCTCTGCGGGACGGAGCGGGGGGAGGCCGACTTTCTCGCGCTGGCGGGCCGTTTCGGCACCGTCTTCCTCGACGGCGTCCCCCGCTTCTGCGGGTTGGAGGACCCAGGGGATATCAAAGACGCCTACGACGAATCACCGCCGCCCCCTGCCCCTTTGGAAGCGCCTCTGTGGCCGACAGCTGGGCCAGAGCTTGGCCAAACTATCGGGCCAATTGTTCCCCGAGTCGGTTTGGAAAGACTTCGGGGGACGCGTGGGGGAGCAAGAAGAGGAGGAGGGGGAGGATGAGGAAACAGGAGGAGGAGGAGGAGGAGGAGAAGGAGGAGGAGGAGGAGGGCCTCTTGGGCGCCTCTTGGGGCACTCTTGGGGCCTCCTGGGAGCTTCCTGGGGGCCTCTTGGAGGGTTTGGGGGGGCATTTGGGGGCTTCCTGGGGGCCTCTTTGGCTGTCTTAGGGCGTTCCTGGGTTGTCTGACGCCGTCGGAAGCCGTCGTCTTGGGGCCCTCTTGGGGCATATCAGTGGTTCTTAGAGGCCATGTTGGGCGTCGTGGAGGCGTCTTGGGCCGTCTTGGGAAAATCAACGATTTTGGCCTCTCAGGGATCCCCAAGGCCGCGTCCGATCCGGCTTCGACTGAATTCGGCAGCCTTTGGGTGTTTTGAGCCACTCCATATCATTGGCCCACTGGGTGCCCAGGGGACCTCCCAAACACCTCCGAGGTCGTCCGAGGGGTCTTCCAGACGCCCCGAAGATCTTCAAGACCGCGAAAATTGGTTCAGAGGGCTCGGTCCTCCCGATGCCTCCCACAGGTCAGTTTCGGGCAGCTGCTCGGTCCATCTGTGCAGAGCAGCAGGATCTGTTAGGGCTTGCTTAGTCAGCGACTCCTCAAGCGCCCATCAGGGAGTACGCTCCCAGATGGTGATCCTTGCGGGCTTGGGTCCATGCTCATCCAGTCCAGTAAGTTGATTTGGACTGCGTGAAAACCTAAGCGCGCGCGAAGCACGCGCGTGGTTCTAGCAACGGTTATAGATATACACATGTGTATATATGTATAGAGAGAGATGCGTAGATGTATAATCGTATGCACCTGCTTGCCTATATACTGTCACTTCTTTTATTGCATACATGGAGGGAGAAGGAACTAACGACCTCGGCACACCAGTAGCAACTTGACTTTTACTTGCTGGGCGATGAGACTCCGGGGAGGGCACGGGAAGACAGCGGGAGTAACACTGTTGGGAGGCCCTCGTCGCCACCGCTGAACGCAGGTTGGGAGCGTCTGGTCCCTGAGATGTGTCCAGGGATCGGTTTGTTGCTGCACTTGTCTCAACTCGCCCTGCTCTGAGAGACCAAACGAGAGACCAAACGGAGGAGGATGAAGAATTGAATGCTACATGGTGGTGCACGTGGTGCACGTCGAAACTGCAATACAATAAACTTCACCGAGAGCAACATGTAGATGGAAGAGCGCGACGACATGGAGGAGCACCACGACGAAGGCGAAGCGCACATGGTGGAGGGGGAGAAAGAGGGGAAGAGGAGGAGAGCGGGAGAGGGAGAAGAGGGACGGGAGGAGGCAGAGGGAGGGAGAGCAGTGGGCGGAAGAGGGGGGGACAAGGAGGAAGAGGACGAGGAGGAGGGGGGAGGAGGAAGAGGATGGTAGAGGAGAAGAGGGGGGGGGCAGCGGCAACAGGCACCGTGCACCTGTGAGCACATCGTCTTTCCCTATCTCTCTCTGTCGCCCTCTCTATATATATATATATATATATTTTTCTTTTTCGCTATTTTTGTTTTTCTCTCGCTCTCTCTCTTTCTCTTTGTCTGGCTGTTGTGGCTCTGCGCCTGTTTCAAGATGCCCTCCGAGGCCGCCAGATACCCACCAGAGGGCAACAAGAACGAACGCGCCGGGCAAACTTCCATCATCGATCCTCTCTCGTCCCGTCCAGCGGGTCGCCGAATCCACCTGCACCACTCACCATAGGGGAAGCGGGTCCTGCGGGAATCAGGTCCTGAGGCTTTTCTCTGCCTCCGGCCACGGTCTTCTGCGCTCCTACCACGGTGTAGTAGACCCTCCTGGGCCTCGGCCAGAGCGGCCCCGGCAACGCGCGCTGTGGGCCTGCCAGAATGACCCTGTCAAGGCATGGTGGTGTACCCAGACATCCGACGACATGATTGTTTGAATGCGTGGCCCCAGAGGTCCCGAACCCTTCCCTGGGAGGCAGCTTTTCGTCCCTGGCACATATTTGATGATCCTGTGCCCTTCTTGCGGGCCCCTGGGGACGACATCGAGGCAAGGCGGCAGGACTGCGAAAATCAGATCGCCGGGGATTTGGGTGGAGGGGGACTCCTGCGCCAAACAGGATGCGGACCTGGTGCGGCGCTTCGTGAAGCTCCTCGACGTGCTGTACGACCGGCGCGTCCGCCTGGTGCTCGCGGCGGCCGCGCCCCTCGAGGAGCTGTTCGAGGGCATCCGCGCCGAGATCGGCAGGGGCTCCGCCGGGGACCTCGCGTGGCGCACCGCGCTGTACTCGGCGGACGGCAAGGTCCCCAGCGATAGATACTCGAGTCGTGGCGCTCTAGGCCTCCCAGGTTCAGGAGCAAAAGAAGGACGTACACGTCCGCCGGGGACCTTGCGTGGCGCACCGCGCTGTATTCGGCGGACGGCAAGGTCCCCAGCGATGCTCGAGTCGTGACGCTCTAGGCCTCCCAGGTTCAGGAGCAGAAGGAGGACGTGCACGCACACGAATCAGTCCGCGCTAGTTGCGAGAGTACGCATTGCGCTAACCTTCCTATCACGTCGCGGCTTGCATCGCAGACTGGAGGGCCGTGTTCATGCAGGTGGTTGGGTGCGTACGTCCTTGTGGGCTCCGTACAGATGGGTTCCGAGCAGCTAGGGCCAAACGATCGCGCCGCATCGCCGATGCCTTGGCGATGCGGCTCGATGTGGAGCCCGATGTTCTCCACGTCGATGGCGCCGATGATCGCCGACGTCGCTGGTGCATCGTCGGTGCATCGACGATGCGGCGCGGTCCTCCGGCCCCATCTATTCGAGGAGGAGGAGAAAAAGGAGGCGGAGGAGGAGGAAGAGAAGTAGGAAAAGGAGGGGGAGGAGGAGGAGGAGGAGGAGGAGGAGGAGGAGGAGGAGGGGAGGAGGAGGAGGAGGAGGAGGAGGAGGAGGGGGGGAGGAGGAGGAGGAGGAGGAGGAGGAGGAGGAGGGGGAGGGGGAGGAGGAGGAGGAGGAGGAGGAGGAGGAGGAGTGGGAGAGAGGAGGAAGACGGCGGCGGTGACGACGGCTGGCGTCCCGCCCCTCCCTCTCCCCTGCTCGTCCTCGGTTCGGCCGCTTCCCGTCAGTTGTTCTGCCGGTGCCACGGATTCACAGGCTCAGCCGGCTCAGTTGGCTGGCTGGTTCTTCGGGGCTCAAGAGTCAAGCAGTGGCGAAGCGTCCCGGCTCGCCTATAGCCCCACCAAACAATGTTCTAAGATTCTTTTGCGGTTCCCACGACATGTTCTTAGAACATATCAACATATCTGGCTGATATTGTCTTGTTTTAACACATCGGGTCTATATTATCGGAACATTGTTGATGTTCTTAGAACACTTTCGGGTTCTAAGAACATTTCGTGGTATGACTATAGGAATGCCGGGACGGTCGGTCCCTGCTCAACAAGAGACGGGGGGCAATGGACACGGGGGTCAGTCAGAGCGCCAGATTTTGCCGGATCTTGCAGGGCCAGGGTTGCCCTGACCTGCGCTCTGGCGCAGGAGTCTCCAGGATCCTGCAGGATCCTGCAAGGCCAGACTGGCCCTAGTAGTCTGGATTGGTTCAGCCAGTGGCGCGGTTCACGCGATCGGTTCGTCGGTTCGGGTTCAGCGGTTCGGGTCGCGCGGGGCCATCCTGGCGGCTGACTTTTTTTCGCAATGTTCGACCTCCGGGGGCCCCCTTGCCAGGCCCCTGGACAGTCGGGAAACGACTCCGGATGAAGCATGGCCCTGGGGAGCGGGTCTTTGGACACCCGAGATAGGCACGGAAAGAATGGGCACCATGCCCAACAACAAATGTTGTCCCAAGCCAACAGCGGCCGCTGTTGGGCAGGCGGCCTTCTGTCTCGAATGGACACAGGCCGCGGCGGCGTGGACAGCGAAACTGTTGAAAATGAACAGGAATTGTTGTTGAGCATTGTGCCCATTCTTTCAGTACCCATTTCGGGCGTCCAAAGGGTCGGGCCCCCCCGTGCTCAGACAAAAAAAGATGCCGGATGTTTGGGCATCGGGGGAGACTCACACACGAACATGAGCGTTCGGAGGTCCGCGCAGATTTGTCTGGTCGGCGCTGGAGCCCCCACCTCCTGGCATCGCTCGGACGTGTGCCATTTTTTTCCGGCGAGGACCATCGAGGAGCATCCTTGAGCATCTGGCGAAGAAAAGCCACACACGAAACCGAAACGAAAACACTGGATAGATGGACGTCCGAGCGACGGATAGACCTTTGGCGTGCGGGGAGCACGCCAGGGGTCTGGCGCCGGGCGCCGCCAGGCGGAGAGCCCGGGCGCCGACCGCAGGAGCCCCCCCTGGGAGCGCCGAGCGCCTGCGCGTGTGCAGTTTTTGTTCGCCTCCTCTCGGAGGGAGGCCGTGGCGAGGCTTCCCGGCCGGACCATATTCGGGCCGGGCGAGAGGGGGGGATTGGGAAAGGGGGTCTACGACATTTGCTGCATGCAGCTGGTTTCGGCCTCACCGAGGGGCCCATTCCTCGATACATGGCCGCCTCCGGCGCCGTGAGGCGCCGGGAGAATCAGCTACGTGAGCTGATTCTCAAACCCCCCCTTTCGCCCGACCCGATATATGCCCGCCAAAGAATGTTCCAAGAACCTCTTGTGTTGTGTGTACGAAGAGTTCGTAGAACAGTTCTGGCTGAGGCGCTCTTGTTTTGAAGCACTGGTTTGATGTGCTGAGGACTTTGGTTGTTCCGAGCTTCTTAATAAGCGTCGGGGGGGCGTCACCCCCGCCGACAGCCCCACATCGACCCCCGTCGCGGGCAGCCACCGCGCGCCGAAGGCGCTCCGACCCCCGTCGCGGCGCGACGACGAGGCGAGGTTGACCCTCGTCGTGGGGGTACCCCTCCACGCCTTTTGACAAACCCCGAGCATGCTGTTAGAACACGCTTCTCTGTTCTAAGAGTGGTGGGCCTGTAGCCATGCCGAGACAGGCGGGCCCTTCTCAAGTCTGCGTCTGTGCACCTGCTCGTCCTCCTCCTCCTTCTCCTCCCCCTCCTCGTCTTCCTCCTGTTCCTCCTCCCCCCCTCCTCCTCCTCCTCCTCCTCCTCCTCCTCCTCCTCCTCCTCCTCCTCCCCCTTCCCCTCCCCCTCCTCCTCATCCTCCTCCTCCTCCTCCTCCCCCTCCTCCGGAGGTCGGGATGGCCCCGACCGCCGTGGGCACCCTCTGCGAGGGCGTGCGGGCCACGGACCGGGCCGAGTCTCGCCTGCGGGAGATGCGCACCGGGCGGTACTGGGAGGGCTGCAGGGCCGCGTCGGCCGGGGCGCCCTGAGCAAAAGCCGGAGGAGGCGGAGGAGCAGGAGACGGAGACGGAGACACACAGACACAATGCATCGTCGACTCCCAGGAAGATATAGGAAAATATGGGAAGTGGGGGGGACGACGAAAACCCCGAAAACATTGGGAAATATGGGGAATCCTGCTATTTGTGCGTATTCATTGGTGTGTTTGTTGCCAGCACGTGGCCCAGGACGAGAAGCTGGCCCTCGAGGGAGGCCCGGGGGTCCTCAGGACCCGTTCCTTTCGGGACCCGCGTGCCTCACTCAAGCAGTGGCGAAGTGTCCCGGCTCGCCTATAGCTTTACCAAACAATGTTCTAAGAACCGTTTGTGGTCTCCAGGAAGTGTTCTTATAACATGTCTGGCCGGGCCTGTCCTGTTTTAACGCATCGGGTTCACGTTCTAAGAACATTGTTTCTGTTCTTAGAACATTTTTGGGTTCTGAGAAAATTTCGTGGTAGGACTATAGAAATGCCGGGACGGTCGGTCCCTGCTCAAGGGGAGGAGGTCGGGAGCCTTGAGACGAGGGTCAATGCAAACGGGGGTCAGCCAGGGCGCCCGATCTTGCAGGATCCTTCAGGGCTGGGGTCGCATTGACCCGGGTTTGGGTGCAGGATCTTGCAGGATCTTGCAGGATCCTTCGCGTTGACCCAGATTTGGGTGCAGGACCTCGCAGGATGTTGCAGGATCTTGCGAGGCCTAACTGACCAGGGTCTGGATTGACCCGGGTCTCAGCAGATCCCCGAGGAGGAGCAGGGGGGAATGGGGATGGGGTGGAGGAGGAAGAGGAGGAGGGGGGGGGGGCAGGTGAGAGGAGGCACGCATCACCCGCCCACTTTGGAAGGGGAAGGAAGGGCCTAGCCACGCACGTTCGGAGCTCCGCGCAGGTTTCTTGGATCCGCGCTGGGCCCCCCTGGTGGCGCCTCTGGCGCCGCCCCTGGC
>CAUYUJ010007036.1:474692-523397 GCA_963575745.1 Prorocentrum cordatum
CTGTGTGTGTGTGTCTGTGTGTCTGTGTGTGCGTGTGCGTGTGTGCGAGTGTGTGTCTGTGTGTGTGTGTGTGTGTGTGTGTGTGTGTGTGTGTGTGTGTGTGTGTGTGTGTGTGTGTGTGTGTGTGTGTGTGTGTGTGTGTGTGTGTGTGTGTGTGTGCGATGCTCGAGGATCCAGGGGGGGGGAGCGGAGCGAGGAGCGGCGAAGGGGAGGCTCGAGGATCGGGGAGGATCGACCGATATTCCTCCGATCCTCCTCGATCCCCCCCCCCAGGGGATCCTCGACCGATCCTCCTCCGAGGCTCGAGGATCCAGGGGGGGGAGCGGAGCGAGCATCGGCGGAAGGGGGGGCTTGAGGATCGGGGAGGATCGATCGATCCTCCTCCGATCCCCCTCGATCTCCACCCCTCCCTCCCGCCCTCCTGCCGCGGGGGCGGCGCCCGCGGCGCGCGGCACCCCCCCCCGGGCGTGGAAAGGCCCCCTCCCGCCCCTCTGCGGGGGGGGGGGGATGCGGGCGCCCGTCGCGGGCCTCGAGGACGACGGCGACGACGGCGACGGGGACGCCCTGCGACGACGACGACGACGACGACGACGATGATGATGACAGCCGACGACGACGGCCGACGACGAGGAGGAGGGCGACGAGGAGGAGGAGGAGGAGGACGACGACGACGAGAGCAAGGCCGAGAACGACGACGGGGAGGACGAAGATGACGACGAGGGCAGCGGCCAGGACGGCGGCGGCGGCGGCGCGGACCCATGCGGCGGCGACGCCCAGGCGCGACGGCGACGGCCGGGCGCGACGGCGACGAAGGCGGTGACGAAGAGGATGGCGAGGACGTCGACGCCGACGGCCAGGACCGCGCGAGGACGGCGACGGCGAAGGCGGCGGCCGCGGCGCGGCCAGGACATGTTCGACTTCCTGCGACGCTGCCGCGAGATCGACATGCCCGGCCCCCAAGCTGCCGCTCCGGGGCGCGGGGGGAGAGGGCCTTGCGGGCAGCCGGCGCCAGCCCCGACCGGTCCCGGGTGGAAGGACACGAGGAGCCAGTGTGCCGATGTGTCTTGCCCTCAGGTCCCCAGGCCCCCCTCGCGTGGTGGAAGTCAGCCTGGCGAGTGGCAGTGGGGCGGCAGCGCTGGATCGTGCCCCTCTCCTCGTGGGCTGCGCGCCGCGTGCGGGACGGAGTTCGGGGGGAGCTCGGGCGCGAGCGGCATGGGCGCGGGCCCGCGGGCCCGCGGAGGCCGCGGGTGGTGCTCGCATCTGGGCCCACGACCCGCGCGAGGGGTGCGCCGACATGTGCGCGGGCCCGCGTGCGGAGGGGCCCTCTGCAAGCGCAGGTGGAGCTCCCCTCTGCAGAGGAAGGAGGGGGGAGGGGGAGGGGGAGGGGGGCGGTGGGAGGAGGAAGGCAGGGAGGAGGAGGAGGAGGAGGCGGAGGAGGAGGAGGAGCGAGGAGCGAGGAGGGAGGAGGGAGCCCATGTGGGCCCCCGACCCGCGCGAGGGGGGCGCCGACATGGGCGCGGGCCCGCATGCGGACGGGCTCGTGCTGGCTGGCCGGGCCTGGTGGGTGTCCGCCGGCCCTCGCCGTCTCGCTGTCATGGTCCTGCACCGGATGGGGACAGGGACTCTGGCAGAGTGTAGACCGCTTCATCCGGGGCGCGGTGTAACTACCCAAAATAGCGAAGCGCGCGGGCATGAGCTGCCCGCCACCCTTCGGCAGCATTGCCCAGCCCAAGGACCATTTTCGAACAGAGACTTGAGACATATACTGGCTTCCGTTGGTGTTCTTCATCGTCGTCGTCCTCCTCCTCCTCCTCCTCATCCTCCTCCACACACGTCGTTCTTGTCTTCGTCGTCTTCGCGTTCTTTTCTTCGTCATCCTCGTCCTCGTCCTCGTCGCCCTCGTCGTCGTCGACGTCGTCGTCGTCGTCGTCGTCGTCGTCGTGCCACTCGGCCGCGCAGCGCCGCGCGGGTGGCGCCAGGGTGCCACCGAGGTGCTGCTCGGGCTTCTTCACTTCCTCGGACCTGAAGCACGTCCTCACCGCGCTCGGCCACGCCCCCGTCGCCGAGGCGCCCGCGCGGGCTGGGGGAGCAGTCTCGAGCTGCTCCCTATCTCGAAGGCTAACCAGCCAGAAGGGAATGACAGGCTTCGACGATTCTCGGGATGCATTCTCAGAAGCTGGGGGGGATGCTTCAGATCGGCATCGAGGTCATGTCATGTTTATCCTCGGGGTCGTTAGTCGGGCCGCTGCGGGCCCCGTCGTGCTTCAGCCGTGGTCGGCGGCAAAGTTAGAGGCTCAGAGGCTCGAGGTTTTGGGACGCTTTCGTCGGTTTTCGGCGGTTCCCTCGCCTCGGGCTGCTCTCCAGCGGCTGCGCCTCGCCGAAGGCGTTCCGGGGTTGTTAAGGTCGGGCTGCTCAACGGGAGGGGCCCCGGGCCTGGATCTGAGCGGAAGCGGGCCATGTCGGCCCAGACGCAGGCGTCAGGTTGCCGGGAGGAGAAACTCAAACCGTTTTTGGGAGACGAGTTTATGGGGGTGTGAGATAGTGTCGGAGAGGAAAAAAGGGGCTCCAGATTTCGTAATAAAGGGAGGGGGGTCTCATTTCGGGGGGGGTCTCTTCCAGGCTATCTTGCAGGGCCTGGGGGGGTCTGGGGACGATGTTTTGGAGGGTTCTCCCACGAGGGGGGGTCTGAAATGGCTTGTCTTGGAGGGTCCAGACCCCCTCCCTTTTGTTACGAAATCTGGAGTGCCCTTTTCGGGCCCCAGAGGCCCCCTTCTGGGCCCTTAGGGGCCCCTTCCGGGGCTCCAGGGGGGGCCCCTTCCCTGCGGCCCTCGCTGCCCCCCTTCCGCAGCGCCCCCCATGACTTCGCGCCTAAGTTTTGTCCTGAGTCTTGGCATCGCTCGGACGTGTGCATTTTTCCTTCGGCGAGGACCATCGAGGAGCATCCTTGATCATCTGGTAGAACCACGCACGAAACCGAACAAATCACAGGGAATGGACGTCCGAGCGATGGCGAGCCTACGTTTTGTCCTGATTCGTGCGTTGGCGAGGAGCGAATTTGTCTTTCTTCGATTCTCGAGGGGGTGCTGCGGCCGCAGTGGCCGCTGTCCCGCGCTCGCCTCGTCTTCTTCAGGGTCGTTTTCATGGAGGGATGTCGTGCTGAAGGGGTCCGGGTCCACGCCGATGAAGATTTGGTTTTGCTAGATGTGCCCCTGGCCCAAGGTGCACCCTGGATTTCCAAGGAGGCCCCCACAGCCTCCAGAGCACCCCTCCAGGTCCAGGGGAGGGGGTAATGCGGAGGGGTCAAGACACCCCCTGGATAGCAAGCCGTCTAGCTCACTCCCACCCGCCCTCCCAACACATACGTAGCACCCGAGCCTGAGCATGTTCAGCGGTCGTCTTTGGATGGGCAGCTACTGGGAACCAAAACCGACCCCATGTGCGCGACGCTGGGGCGAGGTGCGCCACGCGTGCCAGGCGCGCTACGCGCGCCAGGCACCCCTGGGTCCCCACCGTGCCATGCGCCACATGCTTCGCGTGCGCCAGGTGTGCCGCATACTACGCCAGCCGCGCCAGGTGCGCCACGTTCGGGGCACGTGCAGAGCGTGTCCGGTGCGCCCGCGTACGTGACAGCACACATCGGGAAACATGTCGGCCCCCAACATCCTTGTCGAAAGCCCATGCCCATCCTTGTGTCTGGTGGGCCTGCGCACAGCAGGCCATACGCCACTACCCCCGCCGTCCCTGTCAAAAACCACTTGACCGTGATCGCGGGGTGGCAACGCATGATCCAGATTTAGCCGCGAGGTGCATTTTGCATGGCTTTTTGTTTCAGGGATGGTAGCATTACGCACAGCAGGCAATATGCTGACACCCCCGACTTCCTTGTCAAAACCATACAAAGTGCTCGCGGTTTGTGACAGGGATGGTGGGATGGGGGGGTCGCATCGGTATGGCCGCGCATGCTCCAAATGTGGAGGCAGAGCGGGGTTTGCATGGTTTTTGACAGGCATGGTGTGAGGGGTGAGCATGGGGTCGCCAGGGGGAGGGTGTGTGTATTCATATGGAAGGGTGATAAACCCCTCCCCGAAGGGGAAGAGGGAGGGGTGGAAGAGGAAGCGCGCTGGACCACCTACGCCCAGGGAACTGGTGGGATTATTCCATACAGTTTGACTCGTCGTTCTGGCACCCAGGGCTTCCAAGACGGCCCAGCAGATCTCAAGAGACTCAACGACGCGCCTTCGGGGCACTATTGTGGCACGCTGGATGTGTTCCCCGCCGCTCTTGGGGGGTGCCTTGAGAGGTGGTTCGAGGAACCTTGAAAGAGCTGGGTTGGTGGGCGCCCAGGATCGCTTGGACACATGGGTTCTGGGGTTCTCCGTGGAAGATCGAACGGTCTACGGCACGTTGGCGGATGCCCACTCGTCTGTCCCAGGGATGTTACTCTCAATGTATGATTCGCATTGGGTTCCGACGATGTGTCTTTCTCGACCGTTCCGGCCACGATGCGTCAATTCAACGTCCATCCCGTTCCAATTTTGGGTTACGGATCTTCCGCGATCGTCTTTACATGGGGATCCGGCGGCTAGCCTAATCTGAGCTCGTACCTCTTGTAGAAAAGGTGCGAGTGCCGATTGGCTGCTCTCGCCATGGGTCCTAGGTTAACGCCCGCACTTTGTGAACGCAGTTGGCCACGCCAGCGTATGAGGACGGTTGTTGAATCAGTGCCGCCGTGATTGACCAGGTCATGTCTTCATACGCCTCCCACTATGCAGAGGCAGGGCGGCATGGAAAACATACGCCATGCCGCCACGTGGCAGTATTTCTTTGCGTTGTGGTCGGATTGTTGTATCCTTCGATGTGTCGCCATGTGAAGTGAGCAACGCCAGCGAAGGCTCTGGCGTGGCCGTACCAAGAAAAGGATATATTGAAGCGATTGTTGCCAGACGTTCCACCTGCAACACAGTGCGATTGCGGCGTCGACTGTATTGGCTGAGTTCGGGCGCGCACCCCACTTCTGCACACTTGCGTGCAGAGGCCATCACGGCGCTGTTCCTGCGGGCGTTCAGGCACCCAGGCGAGTCATACATCGACTACGTCGCGCTTCTGGACTCGGCGCTGTTGCGGCAGCAGTGGCTGTTCGAGGATCGGCGCGGCGGTTGCGCTGGAGGGGAGGAGTTTCGAACAGCAGGAGCGACCCAAACGCATTTTTCCGCTTCTAAGTCGACGAGGGAAGAGCCGTCCCCCTCCGACTCAGAAACGAAGGCAGGCAGCACGCGCAACATATTCGCGCTCCCGTCGAGAACGGAAGCTCGCGTGAGTGGTGTTGGTGGTGTTGTTGTTGTTGTTGTTGGTGGTGGTGGTGGTGGTGGTGGTGGTTGTACTGCGGCATGCCACTTGTACGTTTCATGAGTGGACCTTGCAGGAGGCTTCTGGCCCCCCCCGGGCCCCACCCCCCACCCCTTGAGTCTCTCGCAGGGCAGGGGGGCTCCCGCATCCGCTCCTGGCGAGGTCGTTCACGGACCGAGCGGGCATAGCACCTCTTCGTCCTGGCATCGCTCGGACGTGTGCATTTTTTCTCGGCGAGGACCATCCGGGACCATCTTGGACCATCCAGCCAAAAAAGCACGCACGAAACCGAAACATGCACGGGAAATGGACGTCCGAGCGATGGCGAGTCGTCCCCACCCGGCCGCATGGACGCTCTGTGTCCCTCTCTCCCCGACCCCCCGCGCCGTGGGGCTGCAGTCGCGGTGGGCCGGGCGACAGTTGGGCGGCGCGGGAGCGGTGGTCGCATCCCCTCCCCTCTTCTCCACTTTACCTCCACGTCCGCCTGGGTCCAGGGCGATTCGACGGATCCGATTCGATATCACTTCCGGGCGGCACGGTCCGATGCGATTCTGGTGTTGTGGCGATCGGGTGTTGCCTGCCCAATGCTCGCGTGGCGTTGCTGTGCACCCTGGCGCGGTTTTTCCGATACGGACTCAACCTCGTGCCGATGCGGCCCGATCCCACGCGCGTTCCGAGTCGATCCGATTTCACGATCCAGTGTTGCTTGGTCCTGCCCTGTCTCGTCGCCCCATTCCCTCCCCCTCTTAACTCTATCTCGTCACCGGCCCATGACGTCTGGTGCACTGAGGGGCACGAGAGAGGGAGGGGGGTGCACGTGGAAGGAGGACGACTCGGGTCGGGGGGCGGAGGAGAGGCGAAGAAGGGGGGGAGGAGGAGTAGGATGATGTACGAGGAAGATGAGGAGGAGGAGGACGACGACGAGGGAGTCTGGCGCCAGGAGTCGGCACGGCCACGGGGGAGGAGGAGGAGGAGGAGGGAGGACGAGGAGAAGGGGAAGAAGGAGAAGAAGGAAAAGGATGAGAAGAAGGAAGAGGAAGAGGAGGGATGTGGAGACGGAGGTGGTGGAGGTTGGCGGAGGAGGGGTGGAGGTGCCATGAGTCTTGAGCCAAGGGGCAGGGGTCAGCGGGAACATGAAGAGGAGAGGAGGAGGAGGAGCAGGAGGAGCAGGAGGAGCAGGAGGAGGAGGATGATGATGATGAGGAGGAGGAGAGGGTAGAGAACGACTGGGAGGGGAAGAGGATGCCGGCGCAGCGCGGCCAGTCGTCTCCTGATAGGGTCCGTGCGGCCCTGCTGGGCGGGACAGGTGTGTTTTCGGCCCGCGGCACGTCACACGTCCTTGCAAGTTCTGGCACGAGCCTGCAGGAACGGCGGCAGCTCGGAGCCGAGATGATGCATTGCCCAAAAGGTTGCTCCCAAAGAACCGCAGTGGTTTCCCAAACTCGGCGATCGTTCGGAAGCATCTCATTGGGGCCTCGCGTGTCTCCACAGCTCCATCTTGAAAGTGCACTGGCGTGCGCTAGCGTCTGGTAATCCTTGAGAAGCGTCAGTTTATCGGCGGTTGAAATCTAGCGCCGATTGGCGTCGATTCGCAAGAGCCCACAAGATGGTATGGGAGCCCCCCATGAGCTCCCACCAGCAAGGCTCAGAGAAATCCGAAGGAAGAGGCATATATTTCCACTTAGGCGGATCAGTCTGCCAGCGGGGCCAAGGCCTTGCCAGTGGGGATAGGGATCGGCAAAGTGATGCTACGACAATGGCAACACGGATTGGCGGCGGCAGCGGCGGCGGACCCTCCTGACGGTGCCGAGGAGGAGCTGTGGTGCCATTTTCAGCGCGTCTGCCAGAGTTGCGGCCAGGACTGCGCGTCGAGGGGGGCGGGGTGCAGAGAGCGAGGGGCGGAGGGGGAGGACGAGGCGCAGGAGGAGCAGAAGGAGCAGATTGCAGTAGCGCGCTCAGGGAGAATAAGACGCAGATGGGGAGGACCATTCTGATGCTGATAATGGTGCTGATGTTGGTAATGGCCCATGGTTGCGATGGTGATAATGATGACGAGGAGGAGACAAGGAGGAGGAGGCGGAGGCAATGATGATCATGCTGATGATGCTGATGTTGCTGATGATGCTGATGATGGTGATGGTGGTGATGATGATGATGGTGATGCTGATGATAATGGTGATGGTAATGATGATGTTGGTGGTGGTGATGATGATTATGATGATGATGCTGATGATGATGGATATAGTGATGGTGGTGATGGTGATGACTACGATGTTGAAGCTGATGATGGTGGTAATGATGTTGATGATGATGAGGATAGTGATAAGGGGGAGGTAGAGGATGAGTTGGCAGAGGTGGAAGAGGACTATGCTGAGTATGATGCTGTTGATGATGACGATGTCGCTGATGCTGATAATGCTGATGATGGTTATGCCGATGATGATGATGCTGATGATTGCTGCTACTGATGATGCTGATGATGAGGATGTCGATGGTGATGAGGATGATGATGACGATGATGCTTATGATGATTATGTTGATGATGCTGATGATGATGCTGTTGATGATGACGACGACGACGATAATGATGATGATACTGATTGTGATGATGCTGACGCCGCTGATGATGATGAGGACGATGATGATGATGATGATGATGATGATGATGATGATGCTGATGATGATGATGATGATGATGATGATGATGATGATGATGATCACGATGATGCTGCTCACGATGATGGTGATGACGATGATGATGCTGATGCTGATGCTGATGCTGATGATGATGATGGTGATGATGATGATGATGATGCTGCTGATGCTGATGCTGATGCTGATGCTGATGCTGATGCTGATGCTGATAGTGATGATGATGCTGGCAATGACGACGACGATTATGATGATGATTCTGATGATGCTGCTGATGATGATTGTGATAATGATGCGGAGGACGAGAAGTAAGAGGAGGAGGAGGAGGAGGAGAAGGAGGAGGAGGAGAAGGAGGAGGAGGAGCAAGAGGAGGAGGAGGAGGAGGAGGAGGAGGAGGAGGAGGAGGAGTCTGGAGCCGGAGGCGTCAGGGGCAGGAGCAGGGAGTGGGCGCAGGAGCCAGACGGAGGCACACGCGGAGGAGGGCCGCGTGGGAGGAGCGCAGCCAAAACATGCCCGTGGGCGTCCAGTCCGGCGCCGAGGCGGAGCCGCATCCCTGCGGGCGACCCATGAGCCGTTTTAGCAGCCACGGTTTCAGCAGCCCTCGCCCAGCTTTCGAGACATGGTTTTTTGTTGAGTGTTCGCCAGCCTGCCGGCGAACGCCCACGGGCACCAAGCTGTGGCGATGATGCCTCAAAGAAGAGACAGGACGGGGAGGTGTTTTTTTGCCGGCCGCGGCCACGGAACCGCTTATAGTCGTCTAGGCGTAGGAGTGACCCTTCGCCTGAGTGATCTGTGGCGCGGGCCCATTGGGGCCCCCCGATTGCCGATCGCGAGGCGGCAGTGGCGTCCTCCGCGCTTGTGTTTGGCCCCCCCCGTGGCCCCCAAGAAGCCGCGCACCAAAAGCCACTCTTACCCAGGGTCACTCCTGCGTGTGGCCGAAACAGGCGGCCCATGCCGTCCAAGTCAGCAGTCGCCCCCGATCTCTTGGGATGGAGGCCTCTGCAGTGCTCGGGCGCTGTGTCTGGCCTGCCCCCGCCCACACCTCCCCGCTCTGCGCTGTAGCAGTGTCCTCCGAGAGGTCCCGGCCCCTCCCCCGGAGGGGCCGCGCGGAAAGCCCCACCAATCTGGCTCTCCATTTGCCCCCCTCCTTGAGATGGATCCAAGATGGCCTCCGGAATGGCCAAGATGACCTCCGAGACCGCTGCCATGGCCCTAAGAGAGGGCCCAAACTTGCCCCAAGATGTCTCCAAGATGTGCCGACATGCCGTTACAATGGTAGTTGTTCGTTCCTGATCCGTTGTTGACGCTCTTGAGAGGCCCGACAGCGGGCGCCACCGGGCCGAAGGTCAGGGAAAGCCCGCCCATGGAAACAATCCAGGCCTCCCTGTATGGGGTCGGAGTAGATGAGGTCGGAGGATCGCACCGCATCGCGGATGCATCGGCGATGCGGCTCGATGTGGGGCCCAATATTCGCCACGCCGACGTCGCCGATGCATCGCCGACGTCGTCAGTGCATGGTCGATGCGTCGCCGATGCATTCGCGATGCGTCGCCGATGTGCCGGCGATGCTGCGAGATCCTCCGACCCCATCTGCTCGGACCCCATCTGGGATGGCTCTGCACAAACACATCGCCAGAGATCTGGATGTGCGAGTCCGGCAGCAGCCGCGCTGCCTCGGCAGCACCGCCGCCGCGCTCAGCTACAGGCAGCCCGCCGGCTCTGCCATGCCATCGCAGCCGCGCTCTTGCTGCGGCGGCGCTCGCCGCCGCCTCGCCGCTTCGGCTCGGCCGTGGCGGCCCGAGGACGAGGCCGGCTCTGGCTTCCTGCCGCTGGAGGACCTCGACTCGTTCCTGCGCGACCCAGTGGTCGTGGGCACGCTCCCCAGACGTCGCTCAGAGGAGGGCGAGTTGGGGACAGCGGCCGTTGGCCCTCGGGGCGTGCCCCTTGCCGCCGCGGCTGGGCGCAGCTCAGAAACTTGCTGCCTCTGGAACCCTGGAGGGGCCCGGTGACCGAGTTCGAGGTGCCGTTGTCGCAACTCGCTGTTCCGGGACTTGGCGGCGCGCGCACTGGGGTTGCCAGCGAGGGGGGGGGCCTTGTCGGGGGAGGCCTTCAAGGCGCCCCCCCCCGGGGCTTCTGACGCCAAGTACCCTTCTTGGGAGCCTCCAGGCCCCTTTCAGAAGGCCCCTGCCGTCTAAGAAATCCCCCGCCTTGTTAGAGGAAGGCCCCCTCACTCTCCCCCCCTGCGGGTGGCGCCACCAGACCCCTTGACCAGAGGGCCTGGACCTCCAACGTCCTGAACACATCGAGACGGATGGTTATCGCATTGTTCGGCGCAGAAGGCCTCGTAGGTCTGGGGGCGCAGCGGGCTGGAGGCTAAGGGCGGGACTCGACCCCTTGTGGTGTAGACAAGCTTGAGGAGGACAAGGCACACTGACATTTGTTTTTCCAATCGCGCAGCTTCCCGGAACTTCTAGAAGCTTCGCGTCGTGCCGACGCGGTTGCGACCCCCCCCCGTGGGAGTTCAAGTTTGAGCGCGCCAGCGGCCTGGAATCGGCCATTGGAACGATCAAGCGGTCGAAGAGCCGCCGATCGTTCAAGGTTGAACGATCCACGCGGTGCCAGAAACCAGCGCCAGGGTTGTCACGACACGAACCCGCCGTGCGCGTCTCGCCGCCCACCAAACCTCCCCAACCCAACCCGAAGGCCCCAATTTGCCCTCCATTCCCAGTGTGGGGCGGGCGTCGGGGAACATGGAAAAAGCACGGATCGAACCCGTACCACGCCCCAAACCCCAAATTCGGATCTTTGGGGGTTCAGGATGCCCTTCAGTCTGTCCACGGCGCCACCTCGCGCGCAGCGGAGGCGGAGTCGGGAGAGGCCTGTCGCTCTCCCGCGGATTCGGTGGGCTTTGCTTCCAAAGCTGGAGCCCTCGACGCCACCTCAGGATATGGCATCCAACATACTGTTTTCTCTTATCCTCTGTAACGTTACGGTCGTTGCCCAGGCCATTCCCCCCCCCCCTTCGGGTAAGCGTAGCGATCGTGCGTGTGGGGTGGGAGCTCGGACCCCCGACTCAATGTTGCTGCTCGCGCGCATGCGCAGCGCACCCCGCCCCGACGTCCCCCACCCGGCCTAGGCGTTACCGTTACCCGCCCACCCACCCCTCCCCCTTTTTTTACAACCGTTACCCGAAATAGTAAATCACACGATCTCCACAGGATCATGATGCATGGCTCCGCCTCTAGAATCCACCATGCACCTCCTTCTTTGCTCTCCGGACGTCCACACGATCGAGGTTCGCCCCTTCGCTACACTCGCCGCTCGTGGGGAGAGGCACCCCCGACCGACAGGATCCACCACGCGCCCCCTCGCTGGAGAAGCACTCGCCGTGAAGCACAAGAGGTCCTGCGAGCAAGATGTCCAGAGATGTGGAACTTCAGAACAACTAGTGCGGACTAGTGGTTTCCAATTGAATTGGCCCCGCTGAGGCTCGCACCCGGTTTTTACCAGGGAACGTCCTGAGCCTCAAATTGGGCTGTTGGCCCCAGGGTTTCAACTCGGCGGCGAGCGAGGGGGAAAGTTAGAAGGAGAAGGCCTTCTCAGAAGGCTCGGAAGTCCCCCGGCCTTTGAGAATTGTTATAAGCCTTCCCCGAAGACACAGAAAATTTCCCAGAAGGCGCGAGGGCTGCTGAGAAATCCCGCCGCCTTCTGAGACGGCCTTCTTTCTCTCATTTCCCCCCCCTTCGCTCGCCGCCGATCAACAACAACGGCTCCCGCGGGATACTTTCTCCCAGTTCATGAAGGAGCCGCGCTGTCGCGTGAGACCGCCTTGCACTCTGCCCATGAGTGGCCCTCTCGCTCGGGGGCCTCTCCTTGTAACGTATTCGGGCGCCGCGCTCTTGACGCCCAGGAATCGCGCTCCCGCACGGGACCCCCTCACAATCTACTCAGCATGTGTCTTCTCGCCTGAGACCTCCTCGCAGTTGGCGAAGTTCACTCCAGTGCCCCGCCCGATCCGCCTGTTAGGGCCCGCCCGCCTGTTAGGGCCCGCCCGCCTGGCACGCCCGTTAGGGTCAGCATGCCAAGCTTGCTGCACCTCCCTCTTCCCCACCCTGCTGGGTCTTCTTCCTCCTCAATGCCCCTCCCTGCATATCGTCTTCCCTTTTCGTTTCCTTCTCCCTTTGTCGCTCTCTGTCCCTGTCTACTCTCTCCCTCCCCTTCCAATGTTAGAGGCTGCGTCAACTACACGTGGCAAGCAAGACGGCCGAAGACGAAGAGGGCGGGGCGGCTATCGAGGCTTTTGGACGTAGAAAATTGAACCGCACGCGAGAATCGAAGCGCGAACAGTCTGAGCATGATGGTTGTTATTGGTGTCTCCTGCCGCACTGGGGAAGGATATCCTGAGGCTTTTCGCCACTTTGGGACTCGCAGAGCCTGTGCCAGAGCAAGGGGCCGTCTGAGAACGACTCGGGATGAAGAGCGGACCCTTGGGAAAGCTTTGAGGTGTGGGAATCGTTCCCCCCCCCCCCTCGGATCCCTCTTCCTCACGGCAGCAAAGACATGTAAAGCACATGCTTTGCAGTCGCCCATGCGATCGATGGGTCGAGAGTCTGATCTCTTCTTCAATGCCGATTTCGATCGATCACTTGGGGAGCCATGGGCTAATCATGGAGCCGATCGTTGCTGTGACCCACCAAGGCCTCCTGATGCAAGAGGTGCCGCAGGATCGCCTTCGAAGCCCGCTTTGCCGCAAAGCCCCAGGACATTACGATCACCCTCTCACCCCTGCGCCCCCCCACCCCTCCCGCTTTGGTCCCGCTATCTTTCCCCGCCCCTTCCCTCCACCCCCCTGTCAGAGTGGCATTCCGTCAATTCGTTGTGCAGCAGTCCAGCAGGTGATGCAAAGCAAGAAAAGATCAGGTTTGCAGTTGTTCTGGGTTGCTTAAGCAGGAGATGGCGCCCACATCCGGCACACACGCATTTACGCATAGCAGCTTCTTTTCTATTTCTTTGGGTGCCTGAGTCTCAGTGCGCCACGGCGCTGCAGTAGTCTGCGCCCACTGTTCCACAGTGCCACGCCGTTGAGCATCCTTCCGCGGCTGGGCCGGCAGGGAGGTGGCAGCTCTCCCGTGCAGCATCGCAGACAAGTTGGCAGTAACAAACAATCGCTAACAGAGCGCTGGCGTGGACCAGGGGAAGGTATGTCAGAGGCTGCTTCACGCACGCGATGCAAGCCTTCTCTCTGCCTGTCAACACAATGTTTGGATCTGCCTGCGACTTGTTGCGCGCATGTCCGTTTCGCTCTCTTCCTTGTCGCCAGCACGAGCTTCGAGTGCTCCGCTTCCGCCCTCTCGATCCCCAGTGGCGCCGGGGCAGGGCGTGGGCGGAACGCCGAGGTTCTGCGTCGCCACGCTGCTGCTGCTGCTGCAAGCTTGGCCGCAGCGGCTCGGGGTGCCGGGCAGGCCTGTAGTTTCGCGTTCCCTCGGCGATGGTTCAAATCCTCAGGAATCCTCAGAGAGTCCTTCTGGAATCTTGCAATACTCCGATGGGAATCCTATGGGGGTCTTGTCGGGATCCTATTCTGCTCTTGGTGGGATCCCGCAGTGAGGGTTCTGAGGGTTCTGGCTCGCCGAAAGGCGGGGTCGATCACTGCAGTCCAAGTTTAAGTCGTAGATGTTTGTTTTGGCACTTGAGCGCTTGCTGTGGTGGAAGTGACAAGAGGGCGCCAATTACACGGCGACGCCGAGGCTGGCCAGTCTTTCTCTTGGTTTGGGTCGGGTATACACCTACCGTCAACGCGCCTAGTAAGGACGCGCGCCTGCATCTGGGGTACCCAGGTGTCCTTGCCTCTGCGGCCCGTCCTTTGCCGTTTTCACTGGTCACCCGCCGCCAAAAAAACAACTTCGGCCTCGAAGGGTCTTGCGTTCGGTCGACAACATCTATACACATCCACGGCTCCCTGGCCAGGCCCATATTGAGCCCAGGAGCTGTGTATACGCCCTCCTGGCCAACCCAGGAGGGCGTGGCGTATACACCGCTGCTGGGTTCAGTATGGGCCTGGCCAGTGAGCAGTGGATGTGTGTGTAGATTTCTTCGCCCTATGCGTCCTTACCACACGTCCTCCGTACACGTTTTGACTGCTTCTCTAGGCCCAGTGCTGGGGGGACGTCGACTGACCACCTCGCCGATCCTGGTCATGGCCATCCCGGGCCAAGGACCTGCCCGGCCAGGGTCGGCGAGGTGGAGAGCTGACGTCCCTTGAAATGCGTCGGGGGCGACCAAGAAGGGCGTGATGACTGGGTGGTGGCGGATGTCTTGGGTGTCCGATTGTAGACCCTTGTTGAACGCAACCCTCCAGCTTTCGCGCCGAACACTGCTGGAAACCGCCGAAGACCGTGGGAAGCCGCCGAAAATCGTCAGATGAACACCGACGGCCGCCGAAGACCCGGGCGTGTGCTCATCTCTGAACAGTTTGTCTGCTAGGGTCCTACATATTCTCCTGGCATCGCTCGGACGTGTGTATTTTTCTTCCGGGGAGGACCATCGAGGAGCATCCTTGATCATGTGGCGAAAAAACCACGCACAAAACCGAGAAAAAACACAGGGAATGGACGTCCGAGCGATGGCCAGTTCTCTCCAAGGCACGTGTGAGCCCCTCAGGATCTAGAGTCGGCGGCGTTTCGCCCGTGGGTTCGCACCTTCGACATCGGACAGGCTGCGCTGTCGGGAAGCCGCAATCGCTCAGTGTGGAAGAATCCACGCGGTGTCGGAAACCCATGCGCAAGTCGTCACGACCCGAACTTGCCGTACCTGCTTTTGCTCGAAGCGTCGGGGCATTTGGAGATCGCGCGCGGGCCATCTGAATTATCGGGCTGTCTCGTGCGTGCGTGCGGAGGCGCCCTCGGGCGGAGCTGCGCGCGCTTGGTCTCGGCTTGCCAGCCTTCGGAGGCTGCAGAGCAGCGTCCGCGAGCACTGCCAGCGGCAGGGCGTGGACCAGCTCGACTTCCGCAGCCTCCTCGCGATCCTGCTGAGGCTTGTCTGCTCCTACACGTCAGAGAGCCATCGGGACGCCGCCCCCCACCCAGGGGGAAGAACGTGGGAAACAGGCGCGGGTAAGGAGGGCGTGCAGCGTGGTATTTCCCGGCGCTGGTGGAGGAGATGGTCGAGGGAGGAATGAGGGGAGGGAGTGTGAAGGTCAGGGGCGAAGATGGACGGGAAAGTCGAGGGATGGAAAAAACGGTGATGTGGTGATGGGGGAGCGGGTGGGGAATGAAGGGGGGCGTGAGGAGTTGTTCTGCAAGCGATTCGAAGTGTCTTCGATGTCGCATGCAGCGTAGACGGCACATCTGCGGCTGTCTCTGTTTATTCAACGACGAGGACTACTTGTTGCACCTGTCCTTCGGGACACGATTTCTCCGCCCTGCCCTCCTGTGACAATTCAGTAGAGCTAAAACGGAATAAACTACAGCTAGCTTGTCGGTAGGTATCTTATTATTTCACGGGCTCACAAGGGCTTCCAAAGGCTTGGAGCCCCAGAGTTTGACAGCCCTCAAAGACACTGCCGTGCCATCGGGCAGGGTGTGCAGTTGCGGCTGAGTCGTCTCGGGTCCTTCTCCGTCTCGCCCTCTTCCTCCTCGCTGGTGACGCTTTGTCTGGGCCGCAGACGGTGGTGTGAAGACCCCCCTCTCGTGGTAGCGCAGACGGCAGAGCCATGAGCAGCATCGTTTTTTAGGGCTGTCACGTTTACGCTGTTATGCCTTGAGCTTTTGAGCACGACGCCAATTATATTGCGTTTGCTAACGGCTGCGAGGGTCGTGATCAGGTTCCCAAAGCATCGGTGCCTGTACCAACTATCCGCGCTTCCAGGTCGCACTTCGACTACGAGGCAGCAACAGCGCATCTCGCCATCAAGTTTCTGCACAAGCCAGTGTTTCGAGGTCTGCCTCGCCGATTGCAGGTTGGTCCTCGCGTGACTCCGAGGTTTTGCATGGTACATCTTGTCAGCACATCGTTAGTCGAAGTGCGTCGCGGTGAAAACACACCTAATCGAAGACGCCTACGGCGAGTCACCGCCTCCCCCTGCCCTTTTCGGAAATGCCTATGTGGCCGAACGTTGAGGCCAGAGCCCTGCCAAGCTATCGGACCATGTGCTCCCCGAATCGGTTTGGAAAGCCTTCGGGGAACACGTGGGGGAGGACGGGGACGAGGAGGAGAGTGAGGAATGGGCGTGTTCGGGGCCCCTTGGGGGCTCTTGTGAGCTTTCGGAGGCATCTTGGGGCCTGCTGGCCGTCTTAGGCCATCTCGAGGCCATCTTGGGCAGTCTTGGGTGCATCTTGGGGCCATCTTCGCCGTCTTGGAGGCCATCTTGGCCGTCTTGGAGGCATGTTGAAGGTCATATTGGCCGTCTGGAGGCCATTCTGACCCTTTCGGGCTTTCCTGGAGGACGTCTTGGAGGTCTCTTGTGCCGTCTTGGAAGCATCTTGTGGGCCTTTTAGGCAGTCGAAGTTCATTTTGAGGCCATTTGAGGCCGTTTTGGGTGCATTGTGGGGCCATCTTCGCTGTCTTGGAAGTCGTCTTGGAGGCATCTTGGGGGCCATCTTGGTTGTTGGAGGCCATCCTCGGCGTCTTCGGGGCCATCTTGGGCCGTCGTGGGCTCTTCTTGGGGCCCTCTTGGGGGCCTCTTGGGCTGTGATGGGGCCATCTTGGAGGCCTCTTCGGCGCTCTGGGGACGATGTTGGGGGTCTCTTAGGCCGCCTTGGGCCGTCGGAGAGCTGATAAGAAGAATATGCCACAACACATATTCTGCCCTTTCGGGCCTTCCTGGAGGATGTCTTGGAGGCCTCGTGGGGGCCTCTTGGCCAGTCTTAGGCCATCTTGGAGCCCTCTTGGGCCGTCTTGGAGGCTTCTTGGACGAACTTAAGGCATCTTGGACTCTCTCTGGCCGTCTTGGAAGCCATCTTGGACCATCTGTGGCGACCTGGAGGCCATCTTGGAGGCCATCTCGGGCCAACGTGACCATCTTAGAAGCCATCTTGAGCCGTCTTGGAGAATTTGTGGTGGACTTTGAGGTCGTTTACGCGGCCTTGCGCGGCCTTTGGGTGGCCGGCGGCACGGGCCGAAGCCCCAGGGGGAGTTCTAAAAGAACCAAAAGCGAAAGGACCCAGCACGCGGGGCACCCGTGTGGCAAGCCAACAGGGGGCGGCGGACCCAGTGGCCTTCGGCCCGTTCCGCCACCGCGCCTAGGTTGTAGGTCGAAGGCCTCTCGGATACCTGTGGGGATCTCTCGGAGGCCTGGAGCCTCGTGGAGGCGTTCTCGGGGGTCTGTTCTCGAGCAGTGGCGAAGCGTCCCGACGTGCCTATAGCCCTACCAAACAATGTTCTGAGAACCTGTTGTGGTTTCCACGAAATGTTCTTAGAACATCTCTGGCTGGGATTGTCTTGTTTTAACACATCGGGGTTATGTTCTAAGAACATTGTTTTGGTTCTTAGAACTTGTTTTGGCTCTAAGAACATTTCGTGGTAGGACTTAGGAATGCCGGGACGGTCGGTCCCGGCTCAATGTTCGGGGCCGATTGGGGCCCTTGGAAGTGCTCTTGGAGCCTTCTTAGGGGGTATTGGGGGCCTTCAGGGCTGTCTGGAGGCCATCCTGGGCACCTTTGAGCGATCCTTCGGTGACTGTGGGCCGTGTTGTGGGCTTCTTGAACGAAGGATTGCAAAACAAATCCTTCAATTGTGGTTTTTTTTTGCAATCCTTCATTGTGTTTTTTTTTGCAATCCTTCGGTTTTTGTTTTGCAATCCTTGGGTTTTTTTGCAAGCCTTCTTGCTCCGTTTCGGGGGCCCCCTATTGGCTCCAAAAGAAAAAACACGCGGGAGCACGCCCCGGCACGCGGGCAGCCCTGGAAAGTTTAGGAATTTTGGGCCCCGGCCCCCTTAACAGAGGATTGCAAAAAAACGAAGGATTGCAGGATTGCGCAAAAAAAACAATCCTCGTTTTTTTTAGCAATCCTTCGTTTTTGGGGCAATCCTTCGGGTTTTTTGCAATCCTTTTTTTGCAATCCTTCATTCACCCTAGACCTGAGGACACCCCAAGTCGTGCGTCAGGGCACGTTGGCGGATAAACACGCACTCGCACGCACGCACGCACGCACGCACGCACGCACGCACACACATAATTTCAGTGAACACATCAAAATCATACGCAGCATCATCGTAGGCATCATCATCATCATCATCATCATCATCATCATCATCACCATCATCATTGTCGCCGACATCATCATCATCAGCAGCACCAGCAGCATCAGCGTCATCATCATCATCATCATCATCATCATCATCATCATCATCATCATCATCATCATCATCATCGTCATCATCCTCATCATCATCATCCTCATCATCAGTCACGTGTTCAGTGGTGCTCTCACCTGCGGGGCGAGGACGTGGTGTGGCTCGGCGAGGTGGAGGCGCTGGCGACGGAGGTTATGAATAGCGTGCTCTGACGGCCGCCCGAACAAGCCTTCCCACGCTCCGCGCCACCAGCAAAAACGTGATGGGCCTTCCACCACCACCACAATAAGTTTGAGGGGGGAAGGAGATGGAGGAGGAGGAGGAGGAGGAGGAGGAGGAAGAGGAGGAGGAAGAGGAGGATGAGGAGGAGGAGGAGGAGGAGGGCCCCTCCCCCTCCTACTGATGGTGGTGGCGGTAGAAAGCAGGCCCACCGAAAAAGGGTGCGCTCGGCGCAGTGAGGCTTTGCGATGCCTTCTATCGTCTTCACGCTCTTCCAGTCTCGCTTCCGATCGTCTTCACGTCTTCACACCGCCAGCCTGGATTCGATCTTGACATGCCCCTTCCACAGCTGCATCGGATCAGTCATTCGTAAAAGGCAGCACAGCACTCCAGAGTGCGAGAAGGTGGCCGTCGCCGCCCGCTTGCCATGCCGTGCCCGTGTGCGGTGCCGTGCCGTGCTTGCTTTCAAGAAGGCGAACAAAACAAAGCTGTTGTGCCATGTGCCTGGCCGCCCCGCGCGCCCCCCGCGGCCCCGCCGCGTGAGTGCGCCCTCCTCTTCCTGTCTCTGCGGCCGTCTCTCTTCCTTTTCTCTTCTTCTTCCACGCGGGACAATTCGCAATGCCGTAGCCCGCACTGCAGGGACGCGCGGGCGGATTGCCTCTGCCGCGCCGCCATGGAGAGAGGATCCTGCTCCCCTGCCGTGCCGTGCCGTGCCTGCCTGGGAGGGTGCGAAAGGCTGCAACACGGCGTGCCGGGCCCGAGTGCCGCGCCGTGTCGAGCTTGGTTTGGGAGTGCGGAACAGTGGCCTCGACGTGCTGTGCCCGCGTGCTGTGCCTTGCCGTGCCGTCCTCAGTTTCGACAGTGCGCAGCAGTTCCCGTGCCGTGTCCGCACGAGTACCGTGCCGTGTCCCCGTGGGTGCCGTCCTTTGCCGTGCCGTGGGTGGTTCCGAGAATGCGAACAGGTTGCCGGGCCGTGGCGTTCTTGCGTGCTGTGCCGTGCCGTGCATGTTTCTGAGGATGCACTGCGTTGTAGTGCCATTCTGTGTTCGCATGCCGTGCCCTGTCGCGCCTGATTTCGAGAATGCGAGAGAGTTGCCGTGCCATGCCGTGTCGTGCCGTGTTTTCTAAAAATGCTGTGCCGTGCCGTGTTTGCTCTTCAGAGTTCCAACTAGTTGCCGTGCCGTGGCGCTCCGACCGTGTGTCTTCGTATGCAGTTTCGACGTTCGGGCTCACGGGTTCTATAGTGGTGTAAATTTATTACCTGCTTTCACCCTTTACATGCGGGGGTGGTGGATTGGGCAACCTTGCGCTTGTTTTCTGAGCCGTGTTCATTGCGTTGATCCACTCCTGCTTCTTGCAAATCGAGCGATTGCCCGAAACGCTTGGCCCAGCACGATCTCCAAAGGTGTGTTCGCGTTCCTTCGGGTGCTGCCCAGTGGCGGTCGGTTCTGCCAGCACCACAGAGGTGTGCTGTCCAAACGGGCTGCTCGCTTCCTACTTGCTCGCTCATGAAGTGTGGACGCAGCGAGGGGGGGAACTGACTGGTTGACAGACGGTGGGAAGAAAGAACGAGAGAGAGAGAGAGATACTTGGCCCCAGAGCGAGAGCGAGAGAGCCAGAGCTGTTCCGACGCGGCTTGACCGGCGAAGTGGCCCACGGGCGCCCCTGCGGGCCTGAAAGCGTGGCCGAGTGTGCTTGTGCGTCGTGGGACCATCGGAGTGCCCCGCCTGGTTCTTGCTGGCCTCCTGGCAGGACCCCTGCTGGAGCCCGAGGCCCTTCACCTCGCGTGCATCAGGAGGGGAAAAACACACGGACACAAGTGATCGTCGACTCCCGGGAAAATGCGGGAAGATGTGGGAAGGGGGGGGGGGGAAGACGAAAACCTAGAAAATACAGGAACATATAGGGGAATCCTGGGATTTGTGTGTAGTTACTGTAGTTCTTGAATCGCGTCGCTCATTCCGCTGGCCCTGGAGCGCTATTTGGAGCCTCTTGGGGCCGTCTTGGGGGCTTCTTGGGGGCGTCTTGGGGCTCCTTGGCGGCGTATTGGGCTCCCCTGGGGCCTCTTGAACGGCTCTTGGGGGCCCCTTGGGGCGGGAGGGGGGGTAGTCGTTGGCAGCATTTGTGTGTATTTATTTGTGTGCCCCTGGGCCCCTTTAGTGCAGTGCTCCATGCTCCGCGCGCGGCCCCTTTTCCCACTCTCCCCGCATGCCCGGTGCGCCACTTGGCCCTGCCGGCGCTCTGGCCGTGGCTGCCCGGCACGCTCCGCGGCCCACGTCTCGGGCCGGACGAAAGGGGGGGATTGGGGATCGGGAGCCTTGAGTCAAGTCAAGTCAAGTCACCCCGCTCGCACGAGGGCGGGCCCATATAGGGCGCGAGGGAAAAAATCAAATGCCAGTCACTATTCAGGCCTGGTGCGCAAAGGAAGCATCGCGCCTGCTCGGGAGCCTTGAGACGGGGGTCAATACAGACGGGGGTCAGCCAGGGGTCAGAAGACCCCCGAGGGGAAGGGGGGGGTACGAAATTTGCGGCATGCAGCCGGTTTCGGCCCCACCGAGGGGCCCAGTCCTCAATGCACAGTCGCCTCCGGCGCCGGGAGGCGCCGGGAACATTAGCTGCGTGAGCTGATTCTCACCCCCCCCCCTTTGCTATCCCCCCCTTTCGCACGACCCGAACGTCGCCGCGGACAGCACGCTCGTGAGACGGAGCACGTGCAGTCAACCCGCATAGTATGGATGGGCAGCCTTCCCATGGGTACCCCTGCATCCTTGCCCCGTCGTCCCATCCTTCAGCGACTTTGGCCAACCTCGTTCGAAAAACGTAAGCGTGGCCCTCCAAGGCCCTTGCATCCTTACCGCGCATCCTTGTGATACGGGTTGGCTGCACGCCCCGTCCGGATATGCTGTCTGGGCCCTGAGTACGCCCCGCCGCGCTGACCTAGGTGCTCTCCTTCGGGGCTCCAGAGACGGGGGGCACTGCAAACGGGGGTCAGTCAGAGCGCCGGACTCTGCAGGATCCTGAAGAGCCAGGGTTGCATTGACCCAGGTTTGGGCGCATGATCCTGCAGGAGTTTGGAGGATCGCGCAGGGTCCTGCAAAGCCTGACTGACCTGGGTCTGGAGTGACCCGGGTCAGTAAATCCCCGACTCTTCGCAGGACCTTCGCCGCGGCACTTACGCCAGAGCGCCCTGAGGTGTGCAGCGTTCCTTCCCCGGCGGTATTAAGAAGAGGGGTGCTGAGGGAAACAGTTCCTCTACCTCGGGGCCTCCCCCAGGATTTGGACTCCATCCTGATCGCTCTTCTGTTGGTCCTGGGGCCCGTGGAGGCTCCACGGGGCACCAACAAAAAGCGGCGAAGGCACGCAGGATCCCTTCCCTGTTGGATCCGCTTCCCTGTTGCGGAGTGTGCCCCCCCCCCCCCCCCTGGCGCGCCCCCGCTCCCCAGTGTTTCTTCTTGTTGATGGGCCTGTTGTCCACCACCACCACCACCATAATTTGGAGGAGGAGGGTGTTCTCCTCCTCCTCCTCCTCCTCCTCCTCCTCCTCCTCCTCCTCGTCGTCCTCCTCCTCCCCCCCATCCAACTTATGGTGGTGGTGGTGGAAAGCGGGCCCACCGCTCGTGTGCACGTCTGGGCCCAGGAGGGGCCGCCCGCGCCTCGGCCTCGGCTGGCCCCCTCTCCAGAGGAGGTGCACAGCGAGCCCGCACAGCGAGAGTCAGGAGGGAAAGAAACACACAGACACGATTAATCGTCGATTCCCAAGAAAATACGGGAAAATATGGGAAGTGGGAGGGAAGACAGAAATCCAGAAAATATGGGGAATTGTTTTATTTGTGTGTATTTATTTGTGTGTTTGTGAGCCCCTTTAAAGAGGATGGGCACTCCAGATTTCGTAGTAAAAGGGAGGGGGCCTGGACCCTCCAAGACAAGCCATTTCAGACCTCCCCCGTGGGAGAACCCTCCAGAGCATCGTCCCTGGACCCCCCCCCAGGCCCTCCAAGATAGCCTGGAGGAGACCCCCCCCGAAATGAGACCCCCCTCCCTTTATTACGAAATCTGGAGCAACCTTCCCAAGTGCAGGTGCTTGTGTGCGGGTGCTTGACGGTGTCAGCGCGCGCGTCTCACTCAGAGCGCATGTGTCCACAGCGGTCTCGAAGCCCACTGGCAGTGGGAACAGAACCTTCCCAAGGGTGATGGGCCTGTTGTTCACCACCACCACCACCACCATAAGTTCATGGGGGAAGGAGGCGGAGGACGAGGAGGAGGAGGAAGAAGAGGAAGAGGACGACCCCCTCCCTCTCCTGCGTATGGTGGTGGCGATGGAAAACGAGCCCACCAAAGGGTACCGTCGCATTCTTGCCTTCTCGGCCCATCCTTGGGCCACTTTCGTTGGCCGCGCCCCGCTCGAGAAGCTTCGAAGTGGGCGTCCACGGCCCTTGCATCCTTATCGCGCATCCTTATGATACGGGCCGAGTGTACTGTGCGAGCGCCGCCATGACCAAGCAGCTTGGGCATTGGAGCAACAGCAGGTGCCTCAGCATCTCGCCCCATAGCACTTCGCACTCTTCTGCGATCACCTGCGAATCCTACCCCTGGAGATCCTGTCCACGTCGAGGTATCTGACACCCCTAGGTTCACTTTGCTGGAAGCATCCAGCAAGCTCTGGGCCCCAGCCGCTTCTGTTCAGACATCTGACATGCAGGGGTAGGGTTTTCCATGCGATTGCCTCACTCTGCCCACCCACCTCCTCTTCGTTAGGGCGCCCCGGAGGGAGGAGGACCGACACTGTCAGCCCGACACACAAATCAAGGCCTTCTCGGCGAGCATGCACCCCAATGGAGCGGGCTGCGGGAGGCCCGCGGCTGCTTCGGCCCCGTCTGGCGAGGAGGTTCGGGATACCTCTCTCTCTGAGCTGACAAACACCGGCAACCCCCAGCCGCGATGACCTCGTACCGCTTCTTTCGGGGGCTCCCAAACGGGGTGGTGACCACACCGTGTGGTGAGTCGGTGGGGATTCGGGGTCACCGCACGGTTTTGGGACTTGGGTCGTTCTCCGAGGATGTCTCGGGCGACTGGAGCCTCCAGGGTCCCAAGACCGTGTGGTGACGGACCGTGCGGTGAGGTCTTTGAGGATTTCGAGGTCACCGCCGGCTCTGTCACCACACGGTTTTGGGACACCCAATTCTTCATTTCGGGGGCAAGGAGAGAAGGGGGGAGAGGCCGAGGGGGGAATGCCTCGACCCTGCATCGCCCGGTGATCGCCGACAGGGGTGGCCCCACCCCGCCCAGGGACGCGCGGCTTTGCTGTCGCGGGCCTGTCGCCGATCTATCGGCGATGTATCACCGATTCCAGATCGACGTTTCCACCTCTGAGCTAATTAGTCCCCCTGTGTCGTGGCCCCTCATCACTGTTGGTGCTGCTGTCTTTCTTCCTCGCTCCTGGGCGGCGCCGCGCAGGCGGAAATGTGCACCAGGTGTTGGAGCACGAGTTGGCCGCGCCGGCGGCCGCTGCCGCTGGGCCACCGTTGACAGCGCGCAGGTGCACGTCATTCGCTCAGCGATCACCCGCGCCGCCTCCCCGCTTCGGTCGGGTAGCAAATCATGGGGGCCTCGCATACCTTCGTAATTCCGCTAGTAGAGTGCGCTAGCGCCGGCTAGCGTCGAGAACAAATCTGTGGGATAGCGCCGACGTTGTGTCGATCCGCGTCGATTTAGCGCCGATTAACGTCGATGAGCGTCGACTCGCAGGAGCGATCCAGATGGTATGCAAGGCTCCCAGGAGTGGCCACCGATGTCGGGACCTTTTTGGGGTAGCCTGTCACCAGGGCAGTTCTGCCCCACCGCGCTTCGGCACGACAGGCTGGCAGGCGTCCATGCCCCGAGCTTTCCCGAGCCTCCCGCTCCGCGGAGCGGAGCGGCACGCGATCCGCGCGCGCGGCATGGCGCGCCGCCGGGGCCGCCGCCGCGACACGCTGCGCAGAGGTTCCCGACCGTCGACTCTCTGCATGCGACGTGAGGGCTGTGCTGGCGCTCGAGGCAGGACCGGAGGACGCAGAGAGGGGGGGGGGAAGGGGAGAGGATGGGGTGAGGAAGAGGGCCACGAGGAAAAGAAGCACGAAGGGGGAAAAACATCACGAGGGGGAGGGTGAGGACGAGGAGGACGAGGAGGGCGAGGAGAAGGACGAGGGGCGAAGACGAGGCGCAGAAGAACGAGGGTGGCCTCCCTGCGCGGAGCAGGGCTGCGCTCTCGCGGAGCAGGGCGCGTGCCCTCGAGCCCTCCTCCTTCTCCTCCCTGCTGTTGTTCCTCTTCTGTTCCTCCTCCTTAGCATCCTCCTCCTTCTTCGCCTCCTCTTCTCCTCTGCTCCTCTTCCTGATCCTCCTCCTCCTCCTCCTCCTCGTCCTCCTCCTCCTTCTCCTCCTCCTCCTCCTCCTCCTCCTCCTCCTCCTCCTCCTCCTACTCCTCATCCGCAGCAGCTCGCAGCTCGCAGCCGCACCGCGCGCCCGCGAGCGTTCCTCCTTGTCGCGAGGGGGCTGTCATCTCCGCGCGCGCGGAGCTCCATGGCGCCATGAGGCTTCTGGGCGCCGTGGCCACGTTCATCGCATTCGCGGTGCTGAACTACACACTGCACGGTGCTGGCGGCTCGCTCCTCGCTGCTTCTGCGGCGTTTTCTGCTTCGCCGTCGACCTCTTCTACGGCTCCGACTGCTCCTCGTCGGAGAGGCGCCCGCTCTGCGAGCAAAGTCCATAAGCGTCGGCGACGTGCGTACGAGATGGGCTTCATCCCGTACCCACCCGATCGGCGACAACGGGGCATGCAGCTGCAGCACGCCTCGGGCCAGCCAGTGAAGCATGACAAGGACAAGCCGCAGAACTGCAGCACTGACTCGGAGCTGGACGACACAGCGGCACAACAGCCGCAGCTCGCCTACGTCAAGGAGCAGGGGAAGTACCAGGGCGCCAACTGTGACGAGGCCATTGAGAAGCACATGAAGAAATACGTGAAATGCGAATCGCTAGACCAGCTCACCACGGACTTGCTCGGCACGCTCACGAAGACCATAGAAGACATCTCCATACAGATCACCGATATGGTCGTCACGAGCTTGCAGAAGAATAGCACGGAATACATCAAGGAGCTGGCCGTGCTGACACACCGCGTGGAGGCTATGGAGGCCGCTCAGGTACAGCGCCCACAAGACGATGGTGTTGTCCGTAACAGACCGCCTGGGCGTGAGCTGGACCAGGGTGACAAGCATGACGTCCTCTTGCAGATGTTCGAAGAACAAAAGCACAACATGAACAAGTTCACCAAACTCGTCGAGGAGACGGGCTTGATCAAGCAGTCCGCTTTCGTCACCTTCGCGGACCTGGACATCCGAGATGCAGAGTGGCGGGAGGACCTCGCACAGATCATGCACCAAACCAAGAATTGCGAGCAAACAAGGGGGAGGCCTCTTCAGCGGCGTGCACGGCTCCTACCACGTCGTGCGCCTCCTCTCCATCGACGGCGGCCCTGTACTACGACACCCTACTCGCAAGCTTCCAGGACGAGGAGTGCATCAACCAGTTCAACAACATCCTGGACGACCAGTTGGTTGGCTCGCTGGAGCTCCGGCCCTCCTCTGGTGGTTCTTCCTCGCCGCATTCTGCGGCGTCATCAAAGTCTTCTACACCAGTGTCGCCCTCGGTGGCGTCTCCTGCGGCCTCGACGGGGTCGCCTCCATATTCATCTTCGGCGGTATCTTCGACGGTATCATATGAGTGCCGCTTTGCGACGCTCCGCCGCTAGCCTGCACCGCCCCTCCCCTGGGTACGTGCGCTCCTACTCCTCATCCTCCCCTCCCCCTGGGGGCAGGAGCTGGAGTAGCGTCATGATCAGGAACAACGGTTCGAGCAGAAGCAGAAGGACGATGAGTGGGTGTGCAGCATGAGGAGGAGGAGGAGGAGGAGGAGGAGGAGGAGGAGGAGGCGGAGGCGGAGGCGGAGGAGGAGGAGGAGGAGACGAGGAGACGAGGAGACGAGAGCTGCGGCGCGAGGGCGAGCTCTTGGCATCGCTCGGACGTGTGCGTTTTGTTTTTGTCTCGGCGACGAGTATCGAAGAGCATCCTGGATCATCGATCGAACAGAAAAAAACACGAAACCGAATACCGCTCGGGAAATGGACGTCCGAGCGACGGTAAGAGCTCCCCAGACCGCTAAGCATCGCTCACTTCGACTCCTCCGATGCGATTCGGTCCGATTTCGAGAGCTCCCAGCTCCGATCCGATTCGACTTCTGGGTTTCCGATCTGGATTCCGATTTCTCAACCGATTCGATCCTTCCCGACTCGGCTGCCGATTCCCGCCGATCCGATTTCTGCAGACTCGGCTACCGATTTCCCCCGATCCGATTCATGCCGATCGCCGATGCGACTCCTCGATCCGAGTGTGGGCTCTCCTGGCCACGGCAGCCGCCCGGGGAGCCTCGGCGCGCAGAGAAGCACCGAACCAAGCCACGCCCCACCGCGCTCGCCTCGCGGCGGGAGCGAAGGCTCGACGGAGGGCGGTGGCGAGGGGCGCCGTGGCAGGCCTGCGCCGCGCGGGCGCGCCGCAGACCTGCCACGCCGCGCGCGGAAGCGTTGTAGGTTCCACGCCGCGCGCGGCGCGCCGCGCGGCGCGCGCGCGCGGGGGCGCCGTCCACGCGCGCGCGCGCGGGCGGCGGCTCGCGCGCGGGCGCGGCACGGCGGCCGCCATGGCGAGCGCCGCGCGGCTCGGGCGCCGCGCCGCCGCGGCGGCGCCCTGGCGCGGCGCGGCCGCGGCGGGCCGGCCGCCGCGGGCGGGCCGCGGCTGCGCTGGAGCGGCGCGGGGCGCGGCGGCGGGCCCGCCCCGCTGGGTGGCCGCGGGGCGCGGCGCGGCGGAGTGGCGGCAGCAGGCCGCGCACCGCGGTCGTCAGTGTCGTCTTGGGTGTCGTCGTCGTCGTCGTCGTCGTCGTCGTCGTCGTCGTCGTCGTCGTCCTTGGCGTCACTGTCGTCATTGTCGTCGTCCTTATCGTCGTCGTGGTCGTCATCGTCGTCTTCGTCGACGTCGTGGTCGTCGGCGGGCCCTTGAATCTGCAATGTCAGGCGGGCCTGTCGTTGAGCTTGCTCCGCCTCAGCTCTCGCTGCAGTGGCGCCCCTAGGCCGCAGAATGAGACAAGTAGACGCTGGTCGCTGAAACTAGGTATTTTTGGATTCCCAGATCCGAATCTACTTCAAGCGCATTCCTACTTCAAGAATCGACACGCTTTTGCTGTGTTTTGTTATTCTCTGGGAGGACCTTGACCCAATCTACTATATCCGCCTTCCTACTGCATGTTTCTACCTGCTTCTTCCGACCGACGTGTAGGCGGGACGTGCCGCAGGACGCTTTTTTGGTTGGGTTTTCGGAGGGCCCTCTCGTGACCACGGCTGGGTGCGTTTCAAGATTTGGTTTGGACGGCATTGGCGGGCGATCAGGCTGATTGCTGACTGCTGACCGGGGCCCCGCGAGGCTGTCGCGCGTCAACCCGGCGCGGGAGATGCCGCAGAAACCCAGGCGTCCGACACCGTGCTTCTGTACGTGACGTGCGGTCGGGGACTTTCGAATGGCGCGTCATTCCTTACCAGTTTGAAACGTATCCCTATCCCTATGTTTGACATCACCTCACCTCGATGCCGATCTTAAGGACTCCCTCAGTTTCTGAGGGCCTATCCCTGAGATTGTCCTCGCTTTTTGCTCGCCCATCTTAGGGATAGGGACACGTTCGAGGCTGGTTAATTCCCCCGTTTCTGGGATTCCGGGCTGCGGCGGGCCGCGCGATCCACCTCGCGGCCCCGAGGCGGCGACGTCGCGAGCCTTCCCGAGCTCCTCGCCCCGCGGAGCGGAGCGACACGCCAGCCGCTCCCAGGTCACAGCGCGTCGCCCGGGCCGCCGCGGCGGCACGAGGAGCAGCAGTTCCCGACCGTGGGCTCCCAGACCTGTCGACACCCTCTCCAGGGATTTGACTCATCTGTTACCAGCCTGGAACATATCCCTATCCCTATGCTGGGCACCTCCTCATCACGATGCCAATCTTAGGGATTCCCTTACTTTTTGAGGGCGAATCCCAAAGATTGTCATCGCCTTTTGGCGTGTCAATCTTAGGGATAGGAATACGTTCGAGGCGGGTAAATCTGGGAGAGGAGTAGGAGGGCGAAGCAGACCAGGAGCGAGACCGGGGCCACGACTCGCGGGCATGATCAGAACCATGGGGCGGGGAACGAATTTCTGCACGAACGACATGGGCACGGAAAGAATGGGTACAATGCCCAACAGCGGATCCTGTTCATTTTGAACAGGACTCGCTGTCCACGCCGCCGCGGCCTGTGTCCATTCAAGACAGAAGGCCGCCTGCCCAACAGCGGCGGCTGTTGGTTTGGGACAACATTTGTTGTTGGGCGTTGTACCCATTCTTTCCGTACCCATTTCGGGCGTCCAAAGAATTGCAGGTTGCAGAGGGAGATGCTTTTCAGGATCGGGATTTTGATGATGATCCAGGAGATCAGTACCGAAAACACGGCGACCGACGTCCTAAGACCGACGACGACCGACCCGACGGCCGCTGACGACGGACGACGACAGACGACGGACGACGACAGACGACGACGAAAGACGACCGCCGACGACGCCAGCGTCCGTGGGGCCAGCGGACGTCCCCAAGGAGTCAGAGAGAACGGGGAAAAGCCTCGACTCGGCGGCGAGCCCAGGGAGCAGTGCAGAGGGGGCGGGCCTTCTCTCGCAGAAACAAGGTCCATGAGCATTCACACTCGCCTTCCCCGAACATGCCGAGCGTTTGCTCAGAAGGCGCGAGGGCTGAGAAGCCCCACGGCCTCTGAGAACGCCTGCGCCTTCTCGCTTCCGCCCTGCGCTCGCCGCCAAGCGACCCGTCTCCACCGCTCCGCCCAGCAACTTTGCACACTGCATCAAAGAACGCCCCGATGGGGGCGAGCGAGGGACCTGGTCGCGAGTCTGGCATGCATCGTGCCCTGCCTGGGGCGTAGTTTTTTGGGTACTGGAAGTGGCCCCGGTCGGTGAAATCTGTCCTGGGCGGGGAGGGTGTGGTATGGGAGGCATACTGGCAGACTAGTATTACTTGTCCTCCTCGGAGGCGCGCGTCTGACCCGAACATACGGTATACCCATCTTGTAGAATATCGTTTCCCGAGCGGTGTCGCCAGAAAGCGCCCGCCACGACGCATCTATTATAAGATTTCTCGGTGCGCGCATCGCACCTGGGGGGCGCCACACACATGTAGTATTTGTTGGGGTGACGCCGGTAGTCGGAGGTTGGGGGGTGAGATCGAAGTGGAACGGAGAGCCCCCCTACCGGGAATAGATTTCGGTTTCGTGTTCGTGCCGTGCGTGCGGGCGAGGTGAAGCTGCGTGGGCGGGGGAGAGGAAATTCTCCTGTGGCTGGGCCGCGGCTGGACCAAAAGGTTTTCCGCCCGGCAACCGGTGGCGCGCGCTGTGCCGCCAGTGTCCCGCTGGCGTCCCGCTGGTGTCCCGCAGGTGTCCCGTCGTGGCTGGGCCGCGGCTGGACCAAAAGGTTCTCCGCCCGGCAACCGGTGGCGCGCGGTGTCCCGCCGGTGTCCCGCCGGTGTCCCGCTGGTGTCCCGCCGGTGTCCCGTCGTGGTCCCGTAGTGTCCTGTGGTGAGATCGACAGTGAGATCGATAGTGAGATCGATAGTGAGATCGATAATGAGACCGATCGTGAGATCGGTAGTGAGATCTATAGTGAGAGATCGATAGTGAGATCTATAGTGAGATCGATCGTGATATCGATAGTGAGATCGATAGTGAGATCGATCGAGTGAGATCGGTCGAGGGAGATCGATAGCGAGATCGATAGTGGAATCGATAGTGAGATGAATGGTGAGATCGAAAGCGAGATCGATAGTGAGATCGATAGCGTGATCGATAGTGGGATCGATAGTGGGATGGATAGTGAGATCGACAGTGAGATCGATAGTGTCCCGTCGGTGTCCCATCGGTGTCCCGTCGGTGTCCCGTGGTTTCACGTGCTGAGATCGATCGGAGGTTGGGGGGTGAGATCGAAGTGGAACGGAGAGCCCCCCACCGGGAAGTCGGTTTCGGTTTCGTGTTCGTGCGTGCCGTGCGTGCGGGCGAGGCGAAGCTGCGTATGGGCGGGCGAAAGGAAAGTTTCCTGTGGCTGAGGCGCGGCTGGACCAAATGATTCTCCCTCTGGCAAGCGGTGGCGCGCGGTGTCCCGCCGGTGTCCCGCCAGTGTCCCGCATTTGGCTGGGCCCCGGCCGGACCAAATGATTCTCCCTCCGTCAAGCGGTTGCGCGCGGTGTCCCGCCGGTGTCCCGTTGGTGTCCCGCCGGTGTCCCGGTGTCCCGCTGCTGCGAAAACGATAGTGAGACCGATGACGAAACCGATTGTGAGATCGATAGTGAGATCGATAGTGAGACCGATAGTGAAATCGATCGTGAGATCGATAGTGAGATCGATAGTGAGATGAATAGTGATATCGATTGTGAGATCGAGTGATATCGATAGCGAGATCGATAGTGGGATCGATAGCGAGATCCAGAGTGAGATCGACAGTGAAATCGATCGAGTGAGATCGACAGTGAAATCGATCGAGGGAGATCGATAGTGGGATCGATGGTCTCATCAATCGTGGGACCGATAACGATATCGCTTGTGAGATCGATAGAGAGATCGGTAGTCAGATCGATTGAGTGGGATCGATAGTGAGGTCGAGCGGCAACACAACAATCACCACACTTGCCCATTGCTGGCCCCCCTCCCCCCCCGAACCTCCTTATCACCCGCAGGGTGGTCGTATAGGTATACAAAAACATTTTGAGGACTTGTGCTACGCCTCGCCTCCATCCCTGCCCACTTTCGTTGGCCGCGCGCGCCCCGCTCGAAATGCTTCGAAATGGGCGTCCCAGGCCTTGCGTCCTTATCGTGCACCCTTCTCATACGGGTCGACTGTACTGTACTAAAAATGGCCCCGGGCGGTGGAATTTGACTGGGGCGTGGAGGGTGGGGTATACAGCAAAAATCTTGAGGACTTGCTCCGCGCCTCTCCTCTTCTCCTCCTCCTCCTCCTCCTCCTCCTCCTCCTCCTCCTCCTCCCTCTTCTCTTCCCCTTCCTCCCGGCCTGCGTTTCGTCCCTGGGCGATCGACCCTTTGGCTGGTGCCCCTGCTCACGCCCCGATCCCACCGTGGGGCCCGAGCGGGGGCGTGGACAGGAATCAGGCCCCAGGTGCCGAGTTCTCCTTGTCATCCATACTCTTGTCCTCCTGCCTCCACGAGCGGGGGAAAAATTCTTTACGCTTCGCGTATCCCCACCAGCCCATCTCAAAACAGCAACTCTTGCGAAGCCTGCCGACAGTCGTGTTTTTCAGGCGTGTTTCCGCCTGCCCCCGCAGATCTCCCCTGTTCCTCCTTCCTCCCGCCTCCTTGTACATCCTCCTTGTGGTGGGAGCGGGAGAAGGACGAGGCGGAGGAGGAGGGAGAGAAAGCGCTCCTCGTGGTTTGAGTCGTTTGGGGTTTCTCGTCCTGGTGTGAGTCGTTCGGGCCCTTCTTCCTGGTGTGAGTCGTTCGGGCTCTTCGTGGTGTGAGTCGTTCGGGCTCTTCGTCCTGGTGTGAGTCGTTCGGGCTTCTCGTGGTGTGAGTTGTTCGGGCCCCTCGTCCTGGTGTGAGTCGTTCGGGCCCCTCCTCCTGGTGTGACTCGTTCGGGCTCCTCGTGGTGTGAGTCGTTCGGGGCCCTCGTCGTGGTGTGAGTCGTGAGGGCTCCTCGTGGTGTGAGTCGTTCGGGCGCCTCGTCCTGGTGTGAGTCGTTCGGGCCCCTCCTCCTGGTGTGACTCGTTCGGGCTCTTCGTGGTGTGAGTCGTTCGGGCCCCTCGTCCTGGTGTGAGTCGTTCGGGCTCCTCGTGGCGTGAGGCGTTCGGGCACCTCGTCCCCTTTTGGGGCGTCTTGGGGGCCTCTTGGCGGCCCCAGGGGCTTCTAGGAGCGTCTTGGGTGCCTTGGGGGAGCCTCTTCGGGCCTCTTGGGAGCCTCTTGGAGGCCGTTTGGGGCGTCTTGGGGGCCTCTTGGCGGCCCCAGGGGCTTCCAGGAGCGTCTTGGGTGCCTCGGGGGAGCCTCTTGGGGCCTCTTGGGGGCCTCTTGGGGGCATCTTGGGGGCCTCTTGGAGGCCTCTTGGGGGCCTCCTGGGGGCCTCTTGGGGCCATCTTGGGGCCTCTTGGTGCCTCCTGGGCGCTTCTTGGGGCCATCTTGGAGGAAATCGATCAAAGAAGAGGGGAGCTTTAATTAGCGCTGCCCCTTCAGAAGGGCAAAATGGGGCCAAAACCTTGGTAAAATCAATGATTTTGGCTTGAAAGAAGAAGGAGCTTTAATTAGCGCTGCCCCCTCAGAAAGCCAAAATGGGGCCAAAACCGTAGTAAAATCAATGATTTTGGCTTCAAAGAAGAGGCGAGCATTTTTTCTCCCTCCCCCCGTCGGGCCAGAATCCTCGTGAAGGGTGTCGTTTTTTAGCCCTCCCAGGAGTCGAAAACGACCCCTGTGACCACCCGCGGAAGGACCTCTCCAGGCCCAGGGGGAGGGGGTAGGGGGGAGGGGTAAACCCCTCCCCGAAGGGGAAGAAGGGGGGTTGAGAACAGAGAGAGCTCCCTAAACCACTCACGCCCAAAGGGCTGGTGGGATTGGGTATCCTCTTATCGAGACGGGCCGGCGCTCCCGGCGCTCCTGGCTTCCCCGGCTACCCCCCCCGCGCGGCCCTCCGGGCCGCGCGGCCCGCTCCGACGCTCCCCCGGTTCGATTCGAAGCGATGTCCCGGGGGTTCGGACCGCCCCAACTCAACCCGCGGGCCCCAATGTGCCCTCCTTTTCCAGTTTCGGGGGCGGCAAAGAGGGGGCTGATGACTAGGGGGGGTGGATGTCATGGCGGGGGCCATGATGTTTCCCCAGATTTCATGGCGCCTCTTCTTATTTCATTACGTCCTTGGCCCCCCCGCTGGGCCGCGCACGTGCCGCCGGTCATGATTTGCACCCCCCCCTCTTGGACACCCCCCTCTTGGCCGCTCCCGACAGTTGGGGGGGGGCGTCGGGGAACAGTGAACAGAAACACAGATGGAGCCCGTACCCCCCCCCGGGAGGAGAAACATGATTCTCTGTGACGACATGTGTACCTTGCGTTTTCTGGAGCAGTAGCGATGACAATGACGATTTGATGATGACGACGACGTTGGCTTTGACGGCAATATATGCCCGCAGTCACAGAAGTGCAGCAAGTAAGTGAAATACATGCGTCACAGAAATGAAATTCACTAGTGCCGACTCCTTGCGCTTGCGAATCGTCTTTGCATTCATCGGCTGGCTAGCCAGATGCACCGAATCGCCTGTTTCTACTGAGTGGCACATCAGAGGTACAGACTTGAATGACTTCTCTACGACGGTGAGCATGGCAACTTTGGCCAGCATATCGTGCTCTTCAAATGTGAGCGTCAGGTCGCTGTGGAATTGAGCCATCAATCCAACGAGCAGCTTCGCCAAACTTGCTGCAGCAGCGGCGCACAAGGCATGCCACTGAGACTGCTATATTACATGATTATGGGATATTTGAAACTGCTTATGGGAAGCCTCGTTCCGAGGCATGCCAAACATGATTTCGATGGCGGGGGTGCTAGGGTTGAACGTGCTATTGGAATTCACACATTCAAGAAAGATGAACTGCGCCAGGCGACTCAATGACTTACTTGTGAAGGCACCCCGAGAGCACCTGAGAGCACCGAGAGGCACCCGAAAAGCACCCCGAAAAACACCCGAAGGCACCCCGAGGGCACCCGAAAGGCATCCGAGGGCACCCCGAGGGCACCCGAAAGGCAACCGAAAAGTGCTGAACGTGCTTTGGAAATTTACATCTGCAAAAACGATGGGCTGCTCCAGGCGACTCAAGGGTTGAACTTTTTGGAATCGCCTCGAGGGCATCCGAAAGGCTCCCGAAAAGGCACCGAAGGCACCCCGAGGGCATTCGAAAGGCACCCGAAAAAATGTTTCCGAAACGTATTGGGCGCGAGTTTGACATTTACGAATGCAAGAACGATGAGCTGCGCCAAGCGACTCAAGGAATTAATTTTGAAGGCACCCGAAAAGCACCCCCAAAACACCCCGAAAACACCCGCGAAACGCTCCCACCAAATTTTGGAACAAACATGCGAAATGTGCTGAAGTTTATATAGATATTCGGAAATGCAAGAACGATGATGTGCCGAGCGACCCAGGGATATCATCCTGAAGGCACCCGAAAGGCACCCGCAGACTGGGCACGCCGACCGAGCAGTTCAAAAACGAGGCCTTCCGAAACTACAGCACGTGCTAGTGACAAAAGTGCACGAGGCTTGATTTTGGCCAGGCGGCCCAACAACGCAATTGTTGCATGGTCCGGCCGTTCCGGAGTCGGGGACGCATGCACATAAGTTCCCCCTTTTACGCTCGGAAGAAAGCCCCCTCAAAGGCGCTTGGCCGTGGTGCTCTTTCTTGATGGGCTACGATGGGAAATCCATGGGTTCTTGTTTTTTGAACACTTATGGCGCGCTGAGGCGAAACCGAAATTGTAGGAGCACGCATATTTTCTTTTTGTACGCTCGCAGGACAGCCCCCTCTAGGGCGCTTGACCGTGCTGTTATTTCTCAATGGGTTCCGATGGGGAAATAATTCTTCCTTGTATTTTTGAACGCTTTTGGCGCGCTGAGACAAAACCGAATTTGGCGGAATTTGAATATGATTCTTTCTTTACGCCCACAAGAAAGCCCTCAAGGGCGCTCGGTCGTGGTGCCAATTCTCAATGAATTCCGGAGGGATGATAATGCGTTTTCGACTTGTTTGAACGTTGTTGGCGCACTGTGACGAAACCGAAATTGCAGGAACACGCACATCATTTCCCACTCTTTACGCTATCAGGAAAGCTCCCCCCTCAAGGGCGCTTGGCCGTGGTGCTATTTCTCAGTGGGTTCCGATGGGAAAGCAATGCGCCTTCGTATTTGCTAGCATTTCGCAGTTCGGCGCGGGGGGGCATAACCCATCAAGATCAGGGATATCAGTCGAAACATAAGGAGCAGCGAAACAATCAGAGCCCCTGGCCCCCAGCGCCGCCTCCACGTCACCCGCAGAAATGGCGCGGAGACCAATACCAGGAATACGACAACGACGGAACTATACAATGAGTAAGAGAGAGAGAGAGAGAGAGAGAGAGAGAGAACAAAAAAATAAAGAGAGAGAGAGAGAGAGAGAGCGAGAGAGAGAGAAAGAGAAAACGAGAGAAAGAGAGAGAGAGAGAGAGAAAACAAACACATAGAGAACAATAGAGAGAGACACAGAGAGAGAGAGAGAGAGAAAAAGAGAGAGAGAGAGAGAGAGTGAGACATAACGGGAAATACATATAGAGAGAGGGAGGGAGGGAGGGAGGGAGAGAGAGAGAGAGAGGAGAGAGAGAGAGAGAGGGGGAGCAAGAAACACGCACGACATTTTTGGTGAAGATTCGGCTTCACACGGAAAGGACTATATATATGAATCCCGATCGTCAAATAGAACTATTTGTCGGCCTTACACACACCAACCCGACATTCGGGTCTTCGGGTTGGGTTGTGGTGGTCTGGTAGGTAGTCAAATTCGACCCGACCCGATGCGGACATCCCGATGCGCGATTCCGTTTCAGGCCTCGCCCGATCCGAATGTTGCCGATCTCGTTGTGTCGGCCGATGTTTGTCGGTAGCCCTTGCCGATCCGCGGCCGACTGCTAGCTTCGGCGGCGAGCGACGGAGAGAAGTGAGAAGGAGAAAGGCCTTCTCAGAAGGCGGCGGCGGCGGCTCTTCAGAAGGCGGCAGGCCTTCTGGGAAGATTCAGAACATGTATTCCGAAGGCCCGAGTGTTTCCGAGTTTTCTGGGAAGGCCCCTCCCTTTTCGTTCCACCGCCTGTCGCTCGCCCGCCGAGGATAGGATGGGGATCACCACCCACCAAACCACCCCAACCCAACCCGAAGGCTCAGATTTACCCTCGATTTCCAGTGGGGGGGGGGGGGTCGGGAAACATCGAAAAAACACATGTGGAACCCTTACCCCCCCCAACCCGAAATTCGGGTCTTCGGGTTGGGTTGGGGTGGTCTGGTAGGTAGTCAGAACATCGACCTGGAGTCAGCGACGCATCGCATCGCCGATGCGTCGGCGAGGGGCGCCCGAGGGCGAAACCGCACGCCCCTGGGCGGGATGTCGCGAGCGAGCGGGGGCCCAGGCGCCCCTTTCTGAGCTTGCGCCCTCCCCTTCAGAAGGAAAACTCCACAGAAGTCCACTCTCGTGAGAAGGAAAACTCCGCAGAAGTCCACTTCAGAAGGAAAACTCCACAGAAGTCCACTTCAGAAGGAAAACTCCACAGGAGAACTCCACAGAAAACTCCCCTTCAGAAGGAAAACTCCACAGAAGGAGAACTCCACAGAAGGAAAACTCAACTTCAGCTGCGAGCGTGAAGGCGGGCCTGTCCATCTACAGAAGGAAAACTCCACAGCAGTCCAAAGCATAGGCTGGGCATGATTTGTGTTTTTTTTATTTGTGATGTTGGTGCATGTGTTGTTTTTGTGTCGCATCTCTCGTCCAACACCCCTCTGTAGGAGGACGGGCCCGACTTCACACCCCTGCGCTGTCGCTTCCTTCCCCCCCCGGGTTCGCCGCCCAGTGCTGTGCCCGGCCGGCGCCGCCCGCCAGAGGCCAGCCGCTCGCCGGCGGGCGCGGCGGCCGCGGCCGCGGCCTTGAGCGCCGGGCTGGCCGGCTGCCTGGCGGGGCCGCGGGCGCGGCCAGCGCCCGCGCTGCCGCGCCGCCGCGGCCGCCGTTGCTGCCGCCGGCTTTGTCGGCGTCGTTGTCGGCATCGTTCAGATTTGGATGGGGAAGACACACACAGACACAATGAATCGTCGACCCCCAGGAAAATATAGGAAAATATGGGAAGTGGGGGGTGACGAAAACCCATAAAATATGGAACCTATGGGGCATCCTGTTATTTGTGTCTGTTTAATTGTGTGTCACTGGGCCCCTTCATCAGAGGGGGAAAATTGCGGAATACGATCTATGGAGAGGAGGCATGTTGCCAATTAAATTCCAGATGTCTCAAGCATGTTTCAAACATGTCATTCTCAAGTGCTAAAGCGTGAGTCAAACATGTTTCGAACATGTGTTAAACGTGTAGAGCACATGTCGAAGACATGGTAATTCAATGATAGAACGGTTCGGGTGTCCATTGTCATGGCATCCACAAGGAAACTTTGCCCATACCGCTACCTTTCCCTCGTGTTCTACTTTTGGGGGCCTCCTGGAAGGCCCTCGTTGCCACTGCCGGATTCGCCTCGAAGTCCATGTCAGAGCGCATTGCGGGAGATGTCCAGGCGGTAGCGGCATGCGCAATTTTTGGTTTCCCCAGTTGTCTGCGTCGTTGTTGGCGTCATTCTGGGCGGCGTCGGCAGCGGTGGCGGCGGCGTGGTCGGCGGCTGCGTCATCGACGGCATCCGCGGCATCGGCGCCGAACGACGTCGGAAGAGAAGGAGGGGGAGGGGGAGGAAGAAGAGAAGGAGTAGGAGCAGCAGTAGGAGCAGGTGGAGTGGGGGGAGGAGGGGAGTGGGAGGGTGAGGGGAAGGGGAGGGAGACATAAGGGGGTGAGGCGGAGGAGAAGGTGGCGGGGGGGCAAGGGAAGGAGGGAGGTGACGAGGAGGCCGCGCCTACACGCCGTCGGGCGGGGGGGGCGGGGGAAGCGCTGCAGGCAGGAGGCCCGGGAATATTGATAGAGCCCTTACCCTGCCAGGTCGATCCGCGACTGTGGCCGTGGGCCCCCCCCCCTTTGCCTCTCGAGAGGGCGCCGCGGCCGCCTTGTGCTGCGGGCAGGCGCCCGCAGGGCTTCGCACCCGAGCCAGTCTTCCAACAAAGGGTGCTTCGCGAAGCAAAGCGTTTCAAAAAGGGCTTTGCCTTCGACAACGATAACGAAGGCAGCAACGGTAACGATAACAACGAAACCAACGACAGCGATAACGATAACAACGACAACTACAGCAATGATCACTGCTTTTCTCGATAACAGCAATGATAGCCGATCGCTGATCATTGCAACGATAACAACGATACCATCGATAGCAATGATCATTGCTTTTCGCCTGTAGTACCGGTTGTTATTGATGTTATCGGGGTCGAAGGAATTGCCATCTCACCCGCGGCGGAAGGGCGGCGGAAGTAGAACGAGGCCGCCTCCGCCCGTGGAAGCCGGCGGAAGCTCGGCGGAAGCCGCCAGAGGCAACAGTGGACGCCCCAAGAGATGGCAAGATTTGTGCGAAGTTAACTGCGCACATGCACCGATCCTGGCAAGGCCCATCCTTGACCCAGGAGCGGTGCATATGCCTTCCTGTCCAAGGCAGGAGGGCGTAAGCACCGATCATGGGCTCAGGGTGGGTCTGGCCAGAATCGGTGCATGTGCATAGTTCTCTTTCCTCTGAAGATGTTTGGGTTCAGGGTTTCCGGGATCGGCCACGTAGAGGGAGCAGGCCGCCTTGTCAGTGCAGCTGCTGCTTTTCAGCAGCGCACGGGAAGGGGTGGGGACAGTCAGCGCCGTCGACTTACGCTGCAATGCTTGCGCTGCGCAGACATGGGTCCAAGACCCAGACAGTACCAACCATATTGATGTTCATCCACGCGTGGGAAGACATTGGTGTAGCAACGCAGCCTACCATCTCATGGCGACAAAAGCCAGAAGTGCGCGAATGACCCAAACATCAGTTTCATTCAGAATCCATGCGGTGCAACAGCATCACGGCTCTTCGATTATTTGTTCTTGTCTTCGCGTCCGACGCTCTTCGTCGGCCTCGACACTGTGGGCCTCGTCCGTTGTCTTTATCCGGCATCATTGGCTGACGCGCGCGGTTTGGTGTCGATGTGTTGCTTTGCGGATAGCCTGCCAGGGCGAGATAGCATTGCGAGCGCAACGCCAGCGTTGCCCCTCTCAGGTTCTTCTCGCCGACGTGCAAGACGAAGGCGACCTGGAGGCGGGCATTGTGGGAAGTCTCGGCTCGCGTGGCAGAAGCCAGCCGTAGGCAGGTTGCCATGCAGGACGGTTGGTCGTCACGCTCTCGAGGCAATGCGAGGTTCGAGGGGAGGAGGATGCAGAACGCAGCAAGGAGGCGGACGAGGAGGAGGAGGAAGAAGAAGACCCTTTGCGTTTTCTGCAGCTCCTGGCGGGGGGGGGGGTCCACCCCCTCCCCTGGAAGAATTTTCCGAGGGGCCCAGAAACTCCCTCCCCCCACCACCCAGCAACCACGACGACGAACGTCTCCGCCGCCGCAAGCAAGCGACGACGACGACGACGATGGACGACGCACGACGATCACGATGACGACCCGACGCCGACGCCCCCGCCGCCGCCGCCGACGACGACGACGACATCGACGACGACGATACCGACGCCGACGCCGACGACGACAAATGCGACGAAGACGACGAAGACGGCGAAGACGACGACAAACACGCCTACGACGACGCCACCGCCGACCTCGACGACGATCGAGCTCTGAGTGGGATGCGATCAAAAAAGGGGTCGAGCCCTAGTCTGATACTAGTAAAGCTGGATCGAGCCATTTACCGTATCCTAGTGGAGCTGGATCCAGCCTTAGTAGGATTCATGAAAAGTTGGATCCAGCTTTAATCGGATTCTGAGACGACCTGGGTCGAACTCGTTGAAGATGATGCATGCATGCTGTAACAAGCTGTAGTATAATGTCATCAGACTTGGACTCAGCCTTGGTATTATTATTCTGGAGCTGGACGGATAATTATCCGAATTCTATTAGAGTTGGACCCAGCCCTGGAAGGCTACATCCAGCCTCCGTTGGGTTCTATTCGGCTTGGATCCACCCCTCGTGACATTATCGAAGAGCTGGCTTCAAGCATAGCAGGATTTTGATAGAGCTGGATCCAGCCTCAGTAGAATTCTATGCTACCTGGAGCCATCCTACAACGATTGAAATGCGTAAGAGCTGGATTGGGCCCGAGTAGGACTTCATTAGAGCTGGATCCAGTAGAGCTGGAGCCAGCCCGACCAGGATTCCATTTAAAGCTGGACCGAGCTTTTGTGCTTGATCGAACCCACATCGAATTGCATTAGAGCTGGGTCCAGCCCTCGTAGCACGATTCTATTGGAGATGGCTGAGCGTCAGCGGCAGCAGCACCAGGTGCGCCGCCGCCGCCGCTGACGTTGCCGCCGCCGTCGGCGGCGTCGCACAGCCAAGACGCTGACATAAGGAACAGTGTGGGCTCGGAAGGGGCTCGACGGTCCTCAGGTTCCTCCCTCGCCCTCCCGGGGCACGGAGGCGCTCACAGGGCCAAGAAGGGGCTCCGTTCCTCATCTGGCGTTCCTGCTTGCAGCGGCCCGACTGCCGGCGGCATCGTCGTCATCACCAATTACGGGGGGGGGGGGAAAGGAACCCCTGAGGCATTTTCCGGGGAGGGGGGGCTGTGCTGGGTGCGGCTGGCAGTCGGACTGGAGATATGTGGTGCTTTGCGAGTTCCCTGACCTCCCCTTTCCCCCCCTCTCCAAAATATTGCGCTGTAAAAAAAAATCCGGGGAAGGGGGGGGAGGCGGAGGGGGGGTTCTGGACCTCCTCCCAACGAAGTTTTTCCCGGGGGAGGGGGGGGGAGGCCGGGCCCTTGCGCTTCTGTGTGGGGGGGGTTTGGGGGTTCGGGAGGGGGGTACGGGGGGTGGGGGGGAGTTCGTCGGGAACCCCCCTCCTCCTCCTCCTCCTCCTCCTCTCCTCCTCCTCCTCCTCCTCCTCCTCCTCCTCCTCCTCCTCCTCCTCCTCCTCCTCCTCCTCCTTCCCCCCCCCCCCGTTGGTTTCCGACCCCTCCCTCAGGATTCTCCAGAGGGGGGGGGGGGTTGAAGGCGTTGTAGCAGGCAGGCGGGTACGCAGGCAGCAGCAGCCGTCGTGAGGCGAGGCGGCCAAGGTGGCTCCGGGCCCGCGTGTGGGTCCAGTAGCGCCCAATGGGGAGGAAGAAGAGCGCACAGGGCCGTATGATAATTTCGGGACGAGTGCGAGGGGAGGGCAGGGAGGGAAGGGATGAGTCTGGAGGGGAAGCACATCGGCGCTCAAGGCACGCTTCCAGGGCGTGCGATGGACACTGAGTCGTCACTGCGTTTTGTTAGGAGTCTCATTGGGAGTCCTCGTTTCGACAGCAACTTCAGATCCTCGGCTTGGCTCCTGAAGAAGAACATGCGGAATCGCGGCCTCGACCTCAGAACGAAACGCGCCGACCTTTGTCGACAACGTGTTTTTCAGGAGTGTCTTGGCATACTCGCCGTTACGAATTGGGGAAACCGCTTGGTGTTCAACAGTTGTTAACGCATTGGCCCGAAACGTCAAACATGTGTTCTGCTTGATGAGCAGCTAAACGACGAAATTGAATGGACCTGAGGTCGATACTCTTTGTGCGAAGTCGAAGCGGCGGCTCTGCCTGGGACTTCGGTGAATGAATCTGGCACTGGCACCCTGGCACCAATGTGTGGAAGCCCCCGAGCCTAACGGAGGCGCGCTGCAAGTTGGCCGAACTCCCGTGTGCAGGGGGATGAAGGATGAACAGTTGGAATGGGAGGGAGTACCATAGCTTGGAGACCACGGGGAAACGGAAAGGGAGGGTACGGGATGGGGGAGGACTGGTTTGGGACGGGGAGGAAGGCGAGGAGGGAAGGGCATCTGACAGCGCCTTCCCATTGCGCTGTTTGTTTCTCTATTCGCGGACGCTTGTCACAGCCCACGTGGAACTCCTCCAAGAAAATACCCCATCGCTGTGCAATCAGAGAAGGGGAGCTGCGTACACGGGAGGGCGGGCGGCGTTTGAGCAGGAGGCTGAGCAGGAGGACACGTAGGAGGATGTGGAAGGATGGGGGGGACGAGGGCGAGCCGCAGCGGCAGGAACGGGAGTGGAAGGAGCGGGAGGAGCAAAGGGGCCAGGGGCAGGCCGAGGAAGGGAATGGAGGGGGGGCGACAGCGACACCTGGCGTGGTGCTTGCGACGCCAGGGGGGCGGCCCGTCCACCCACCTCCCCACCATAGGGGGAGGGGGGCGAAGAAATCCCTGTGGACGTGGCGGGGTGAGCACTAAAGGGCTCGCTTCGATTCCTCCGATTCGATTCGATTCGATTTCGATGGTTTCCGATTCCGATTCGATTCGATCTGGGATTCCAAATCCAAAGGTGGGCACTGAGGGGCACCATAGGCCCTTCCAAATCCAAAGGTGGGCACCATGAGCCCAGCACCACCAACGGATGTACACCATATGACCTCCACCCTTCGTTCCACTCAGCATCCAGTGAATGTTTCTTTTTGTTACTTCAACCTCTCTCCTGAAAAGTGTCCCGCGCCGTGCCGAGAGCGCCATTCTAAACGACGGGAGCAGAGCGCCGATCTGAGAATGAGGCCCACGCTGCGGCTTGTGGGGTGGAGAGGGAAGGAAGGGCGGGGCTCAGGAGACGGGGATCAATGCCAACGGGGGTCAGCCAGAGCGCTGGATCTTGCAGGGTCCTGCGGGGCCACGGGCGCACTGACCTGGACTTGGGCGCAGGATCCTGCAGAATCCTCCAGGGTCTTGCAGGATCCTGCAAAGCCTGGTTGGCCCAGATCCAGGTCAGTAGATCCCCGAGAAGGGCGGAGGGTACTGGACCAAGAGGATTCGGACAGCCACGAGTGCATGCGTGCAGTCCTATCCCTGGCCGGGGGAAGACGTTCTATACACGCTCTCGCAAATTGCGCTCTGCGGCAGAGAAGGAGGAGGGGGATTTTACGAGATGCCGCAGGGACGGGAGAGGGAGCGGGAGACGGGGAGGGAAAGGGGGGTGGGAGCAGCAACGGCGAAATGACGATGCCGCGTCAACAAAAAACACCGCCCCTCTGCGAATGGCACCGCGAGTACAATGCAGCACACCACGAGTACAAGAATGGGCGGCGCCTGGACAACGGAGACGCGCTTGACGACCCGAGAAGATGCCCTCTCACCACAGGTTGCGCTACAGACGGCCCGCGCTCATGTCCGTCGTGCGGCGCTGGCAGCCCTGGCGTGACAGGAGGGGGGGGCGAGGCGAGGCGGCCTCTCCCCGTTCTGCAGCGCGTCGTCCCCTGCATCACACGTCGGCCCCTGCACTCCTCGTGCGCCCCCCTCCAGAGGCGGGCGCGAGCTGCGTATCCATGCTCACTGCCGCTGCGAGCTTCGCGCTCCCTTCCCCGGTAGCCCGGGACGCCCTGGAGATGGAGGAAGTGTCCTTGGCATCGCTCGGGCGTGTGCCTTTTTCCTTCGGCGAGGACCATCGAGGAGCATCCTTGATCAATTGGGGAAAACAACGCGCACGAAACCGAACAAAAACACACGGAATGGACGTCCGAGCGATGGCCAGGTGTCGGCCCTCCGAGGCTGGAGTTTCAATGCCCACATCCAGAGCGCTTCGGCCTGCTGGCGCCCCTTCCCAGAGACTTCAGGACGCAGTGGAGGAGGAGGGGGAGGAGGATGAGGAGGAGGAGGAGGAGGAGGAGGAGGAGGAGGAGAATGAGGAGGAGGAGGAGGAGGAGGAGGGGGAGGAGGAGGAGGAGGAGGAGGAGGAGGAGGAGGAGGAGGAGGAGGAGGGGGGAGGAGGAGGAGGGGGAGGAGGAGGAGGAGGAGGAGGATATGGGAAGCCCTTCCAAAGGCACCCTCTCCGCATAGCAAGGGTGGGCAACCTTCCCAAGGGTGCCCTTGCATCCTTGCCCCTCCGACACATCCTTGGCGACTTTCGCTGGCCAGCCTCGCTCGAGCACGTCAATTTGGACCTCCAAGGCCGTTGCATCAACATGGACCTCCAAGGCCGTTGCATCCTTGCCGCGCATCCTCACGATGCGGGCTGGCTGCACAGCTGTTTCCCGCACCCCACGGCGATGCTTTCGGCGCATGGGGGGCACGCGGCCCCTTCTTCGCCCATGCCTTGGCATCGCTCGAACTATTGCCACCAACACCGAAAATCTAGGACCATCTTCCCCCTGTGGAGGCAACCCTCTGTCTTGGTGTTGGTGCCAATTTCCAGGCCTCCGATCTTTGTCCTGGTCCCGGACGTCAGCGTCCCGAGCCTTTCCCGAAGCCTCCCGCCCCGCGGGGCGGAGCGAGACACGCTGTCCGCTCGCAGGGCGCAGCGCGTCGCTGGGGCCGCCGCCGCGGCGCGCCAGGCAGAAGTCCCCGGCCGCATGTCGGCTTCTCGGTCGGGGGAAAGGTGGCCTCCTCAGAGGGAGGGAGGGAGGGAGGGAAAGAGAGAGAGATAGAGTCAAGAGAGGAAACGAAGGAGAGGAGAGAGGAAAAGAGAGAGAGAGAGAGAGAGACAGCGGCCGCCGCGAGCAAAGCCGCCGCCGCGCTCGATTGCAGCGCCCTGCAGCAGTAGCAATCAAACCCCGTCAGACACCTTGTTGCTGCATGCTGGGCCTCGGCCGACCGGATCGGCAGCATTGCCGCTGTGTTTCACGCTCGGGCGCATTTGCCAGCATGCCTGCCCTTCTCGGACGGGGCTAGGCCGAGGACGAGTCTGTTCCACAGCGCTCCGGAATGCTCTCAGAGCGTCCTGCAGCGCTCTTCGAAGGCCGCGGCGCCCGAGATCTATCGTGTTTTCGAGCGCCGCCTGCTCGCAGAGATGCTCAATTGATCCTCAACCGAGCTTGTCCTCGTCCTGGCTTCGTCGTACAGTCGGGGCGCCGAAGAAGGAACTTTTCTCGTTGGGGAAGGGCTCGGTGTTCCCTGATGGCTTAACAGTTGTTCTGAGGTGATCCTGAGGTTGTCCATGGGACATCGAAGTTTAACTTATGGGGGTAAGGGGCCTCGTTCCCTATTTAGGGTTCCTGAGGTCAACGCCCCGACTGTACCTCCCTCCATGCACGCACTGCGTGTCTCACCCCCCTCGCTGCCCGGGCCTGCCGCCCTGGGAGGCAGGCCGATCCACGGTGCTCCGTTCTCCGTGTCGCCTCCGTCGGCGTGATGGTTTCTCAGCGTCGGCCCCGAGAGCCTCACAGCGGAGACCCATGCCAAGAAGCACCCTGCTTGCCTCCAGGATGCCCCGGTTTTTCCCCACATCCAAAGTGGGGTTCTTGTTTTCTCTGCACACCCCCGCGCAGGAGAGAGATCTCACTCACCCCCTCTTCTCCTCGCACTCATTCACACACACATCATCATCACTCGCACTCTCTCACACGCTCACGAACATCATCGTCATCATCGGTATCGGCATCATCCTCATTCAAACATCATCATCGCCACCACCACCCACAATCAATCATCATCCTCTTCACCACTCATCTTCACCACCACTCATCATCCTCATCCTCATCATCGTTGAGTAAAGTGTGAGGAAGTCTCAGGCGGGAGCCCCCTCCCTATGGGGCCCGCAGATCATGTTGGTAATCCGAGCGGGTCATCGGAACCCTGTAACTGTCGTCACTTTTGGGCTCCCCAGGCCTGAAAATGGAGGAAGTCTCAGGCGGGAGCCTCGTCTGTGAGTGAATTGGGAGGAAGTCTCAGGCGGGAGCTCCCTCCCTATGGGGCCCGCAGATTATGTTGGTAATCCGAGCGGGTCATCGGAACCCTGTAACTGTCGTCACTTTTGGGCTCCTCAAGCCTGAATATGGAGGAAGTCTCAGGCGGGAGCCTCGTCTGTGAGTGAATTCTGAGGAAGGCTCAAGCGGGAGCCCCCTCCCTATGGGGCCCGCAGATCATGTTGGTAATCCGAGCGGGTCATCGGAACCCTGTAACTGTCGTCACTTTTGGGCTCGTCAAGCCTGAATTTGGAGGAAGTCTCTGGCGGGAGCCTCGTCTTGAGTGAATTGTGAAGAAGTCTCAGGCGGGAGCCCCCTCCCTATGGGGCCCGCAGATCATGTTGGTAATCCGAGCGGGTCATCGGAACCCTGTAACTGTCGTCACTTTTGGGCTCCTCAAGCCTGAATATGGAGGAAGTCTCAGGCGGGAGCCTCGTCTGTGAGTGAACTGCGAGGAAGTCTCAGGCGGGAGCCCCCTCCCTATGGGGCCCGCAGATCATGTTGGTAATCCGAGCGGGTCATCGGAACCCTGTAACTGTCGTCACTTTTGGGCTCGTCAAGCCTGAATTTGGAGGAAGTCTCTGGCGGGAGCCTCGTCTTTGAGTGAATTGTGAAGAAGTCTCAGGCGGGAGCCCCCTCCCTATGGGGCCCGCAGATCATGTTGGTAATCCGAGCGGGTCATCGGAACCCTGTAACTGTCGTCACTTTTGGGCTCCTCAAGCCTGAATATGGAGGAAGTCTCAGGCGGGAGCCTCGTCTGTGAGTGAACTGCGAGGAAGTCTCAGGCGGGAGCCCCCTCCCTATGGGGCCCGCAGATCATGTTGGTAATCCGAGCAGGTCATCCAAAACCTGTAACTGTCGTCAATGTTGGGTTCTCGCGCTGCCAGAACGCAGTTCCCAGGCCACACTTTGGATGCAACAAGGAAGTTTTTGGGCTCCTCAGGTCGCCGAGGTGCTGCGACAGGGCGCCGAAGGCGCCGACGACGACGGCCAGGCCGAGGCGCGGGCGCGGAGCTTGCTGATGTTCAGGCCCAGCGAAAGGGAGTTCACATGGCAGAGCTCGGGGGCGCACAGCGTGCGCCGCTCGGGGTTCACCCTGACGCACGCGTCCTACCTGACCTCCACGCTGTCGCAGGGCCAGACGCTGCGCAAGGGCGTCACCATCGACTGCGCGAGAGACGAGGACGCTGGCCGCACGGGCATGTCGGACGAGCAGTGGTGGCTGCACCTCTACGTCATGTTCTCCCGCGCCACGTGCATGCGGAACATGCTGATCCTGCGGCCGCCGCCGCGAGAGTTCCTGGAGTGCGGGCCGCCGGCGTCCCTGCGGAAGGCGCTCCTGGAGTTCGACAAGAGAACGGTTTTGTCCAGGGCGGAGGCGAAGCAGCTCGCGGCAGAGCTGGGCTTCGTGCTGCCTTCCGCCTGAGCGCGGCTGCGCCTCGCTCGAAGCCCGCGGGGTTGTCCCAACGGCTTGGTCTTGCGCGCCAACGGCTCGCGGGGTTGTCCCGACAGCCTGGCCCGCGGGGTTGTCCCAACGGCTGCGCGACGTGACCAGTAGAGAACGCGCCTGTGCTGGCCGTGGCGGCGACGGCGCCGAGGAACATCGACATGCGCGCTCATGCAACAGGAAGGGGAGGAGGTGGCGGGGCGCGGAACAAACAGGGGGGCGAGGATGGGGACAACGTAAGGAGTGGAAGGGGGGCCCGCGCCAAGGCGAGAGGAAATATACGCAGAAGAGACAGCCAGGACGCCTCACCAACCACGAGGACGACGGTGATGGCTTTTTCCAGATTCGCCCAGAGGATTCTTATGTGGGGTTCTTCCGTCGGAGTAATTTTTTCTGGGTTTCGGTGGCTTCGCCGTGGAAAGCGCGACGTTCCCAGGCCCAGAAGTCAGTACGTCCCGGGGTTTTAGGGTTGGGTTTCTTGCGGAAGGTTCCTTGAAGTCGATCTCCGAATGCGGGTCCCTTCCTTCGGGGCCGGTTTTTCATTCCGATCGTTTGTGGACGGGCCGTGGGGGCCCAGAGAGGGCCCCCAGGTGCCAGGAACGGACAAACAGCTCCCGCCGTGATCTTTTGCCGACGCGAGCATGCCCGGAGTAATTCGGGTTTCTTTCGCCATTCCGCCGACCCCCAGAAGGAGTCAAAGCGTGCGATAGTCGTGGAAGTGCTCGTGCTTGTTTCACAACGTCGGCCCCGAGAGATGTTCGATTTACCCTCGCCCGATGTTGTCCTCGCCCTGGCTTCGTCCTGGGGGAGCGCGGAGGCCGACTTCGTGGTGGTGGGCGCGGGCTCGGCGGGCTGCGCGGTGGCCGCGCGGCTCAGCGAGGGCCTGCCGTCCTGCACCGTGCTGTTGCTGGAGGCACCGCGCGGTACCGGACCGTCTGCCTCCGTGAGCGCCTTCCTCCTCCTCGTCCTCCGCCTTCTCCTCCTCCTCCTTCTCCTCCTGTTCCTCCTCCTCCCTCCTTCTCCTTGGAGGAGGAGGAGGGAGGAGGAGGAGGAGGAGGAGGAGGAGGAGGAGGAGGAGGAGGACGAGGACGAGGACGAGGACGAGGAGGAGGAAGGGGAGGAGGAGGAGGAGAAGGACGA
>CAUYUJ010007037.1:5000-14371 GCA_963575745.1 Prorocentrum cordatum
AGGGCATGGCCCACTTCTCGCCGGGCAACTTCGTGGCCTCAAGGCAGCGCGACTTTGTGGTGTTCATGGTCGGCGCCTGCGGCCTCCTCGCCTGTTGCCTCGTGGTGCTCGTCGGCCTGCTGCGGGGACGCCGCCTCTGCGAGGGCTCCTCGCTGGCGTCGGGCGCCCCCTGCGGCCGGCGGGCGCGCCAGGACGGCGCCTTCGAGGCCTCGCTGTGCGAGGAGCTGGAGCGCCGGCGGCTGACGCGCGCCCTGCGGATCCTCCCCTGGGCGCAGGCACTGGTCTTCACGAACTTCTTCGTCTTCACCGTGCGCATCGGGCTGGACGGGGGCTCCGCGAAGAGGTTCGGGTCGATCGTTCAGGACATCGCTCTCTCCGCCTTCAGCGGCATGATATCCATCATGTGGGCATCGCAGTGGGCGCAAGTCTGCGTCGTGACGGTCAGGTCTTTGGACTACTGGTTCTCTGCGCTGATGGCCTGCTTGGTAGTGTACCTGTCACCGTATGCGATCCGTGCAGACCTGGTCGCCTATCGCATGAGCATGATCTACATTCTCAGCCTTCTCTTGTGTCTGTGGAATCTGAAGCCGATGGTGAACATCCCATGGTTGCTTGTGCTATGCTTCTCGTCCACCTACACGCTGATGTCCGGGGAGAACGCAGAGGAAATCCAGAGTTATGATTACAGCTCCAAGCAGATATTGAGCGACGGGTTTCTGAACATGATTCTCTTGGTGGGCATGATCATCGTGTTTAACCGCCTCCTGACTTACATCGTTCGCCTGGAGCTCCAGTCCAAGTTATCCAGGCAGGAGCTCCGGGCGGCCACCTCGGTGCTCGGCTGCGTGTGCGAGGTGGTGGTCGATCTCGACGCGGAGTTCAGCTGCAGAGGCACTCGCGGGAGCTAGCTGACATGCTGTTCCTGAATCCCCAGCGCAGCCTCAAGCAGGAGGACATCCGCTCGTTCTTGGTGTCCGAATCCGACAACAGAAAGTTCACAGAACAGATGGGGCAGCTGTTGCTGCAGGACTGCGGGAAGGAGCACTCAGACCTGAGCAAGACCTTCCAGGTGATGATGAAGGACAGCACGGGCATCCCCGTGAACGTGCACGTGTTTGCCGTGTCCTATTTTAGCCAGGGCGGGCTCTCGGCCTTCAAGGTGGGCGTCCTGGAGGTGAGCGACTCCGACTCCATGCTTCTGCCAAACCTAGGGCATCTGGCGGAGATCAGGCAGCTGCGCCGGCGGGGTCGCCGGCCAAAGCAGGACCTGGAGCGAACGCCGCCGGGGCCGCCCCCCGGTCCGCCAGAGGACGCTGAAGACAGCAGCGGCAGCAGCAACGGCACTCGGGCTCGGATGCTTCAGGCTCGACGTTTTTCAATGATTTCGAGGGGGACGCCCCCGCCTTCTGGTTCGACGTGCTCTCGGCTGGCTACGACATTCTGTGTTTGTCCGACAGCTTTCAGCATTGCTTCGGCACCTGCGAGGACGCGAAGTTTCTGAGCTGGGTCAAGATGAACCAACACGACCAGTTTGTGGAGTGGGTCCAGGAGTCGTATTTCGCGCTCCTGGGCCAGACCGAGGGTGACTCCTCAACCTCCACGGAAATTCTTTCGCGCCCCCTCCACTTCATGCCGACCCACCTGCGCCAGCACCGGCTCGCCTTCTCGGCCACGGTATTCCTGGACCTGGGCGACATCCCGGACATGTCCAAGCGGGGCCTAGGCACCGCTCGCCTGACCTTCAGCAGCGTCCGGCGCTGGACGACCAGCGGCGCTCGACGAAGGCACGGCCGAGGGCCCAGGCGGCCGCCGCAGCGCGATGGGGGGTCGCACCGCAGCGGTGGGACCCCGGGCGCCCTCGAGGGCGCGGGGCCGTGCAGGTTCTACAGCCTGTGAGCCGCGCCGGCAGCCCGGGGCTCGCCGGTCCCGGCCTCTGCCCGTCGGGCCGCGCCCCCTCGAGCCCCGTTGGAACTGTTTCAATATTCTCTGAAGGAAAATTGGCAGAGCTTCTAACCAAGATTTTCTGAGACAGCTTGCTTTTCAGGGTTGTTCGATCCGCTCGGCCACAGCGTCGCTCAAGCGGAGGCGGGGTAGACCGATGAATGCATGGGCATCGTGCCTGCGCAACTGCATTTCGGGTGCGTTCGCATCAGACGAGCACGTCATAGAGTACTTGCGGGACCTTCCCAAATGGGAAGTCTTTGTATGACGTCTCACTGAGAGTTTTGGGCCGGACCCAGAACAGGCTTTCTAGTATTTATATATACATATATGTATATATATATATATATCTCTATATATATATATATATATATATATATATATATGTCGGCGGTGCCCCGTGGCACGAACCCCCCCCGGCCTTCCAAGGGGGGTTCGTACCAGACGCACCAGGTGCCGCCGACAGCCTGGACCCCCCCCCTCTCCCCCCTTCCCGAGGGGTTTCGGACCGCGCGCACATGCGGACCCCCTTCCCTGTGGTAGTTGGGTGGGGGACTCCTGTGGGAGTGGGGCGGAATCGGGAGGAGCGGTGAGGAGTGCCGAGTAGGGCCGAGAAGTGCGGTGAAGTGGGGAGGAGTTTTGGGGAGCGACGAGGAGTGCCGAGAAGTAGTGCAATTGAGCAGGGTGGCGACTTCCGGGGACCTCCAGAAACCTCTGGGGACCGAGGACGTCCGGAACCCGAAACACTGCCCAGGAAACTTCCGTGGGTTCTGAATGGCGTCGCCGTCGTCGCCGCCGCCGCCGACGCCGCCGCCGGACGCTCGCACGCGACCCCTGGGCGCTCCCACACGCTTCTGACCTGGAGGTTGGGGGCATCCCGGGGGGGGGTCGTGCCTGGAATCCTCACCAGCGGTGCATCCTGGGGGGTTCTGTGCATCTCGAGGGGGCTTCGTACTGGCCCGCACCAGCGGTGCCTCCAGGACGAACCCCCCAGGATGACCGATCCCTGGGGTGGGGTCGCTCCGCACCGGGCACCGCCGACATATGTGTAGATATATGTACGTATACATTCATGTGTTTCTGTATTCATTTATGTATGTATGTATGTATTATTGTATGTATGTGTTTGTCGATGTATGTGTTAGTTCGTTTATGGGTTTAGTAATGTGTTTATGTACTCATGTATGTATATGTTTGTTTGCTTATGCATTCACTTCTTCATTCACACACAGTCGCCTGCGGGCCCGTGCGCTCGTCCAGCCATGCTCCTGCGCCTGCGCGCGCGCCTCGCGCGTTGCCAAGGGCCCACCCGCCCGGTCGGGCCCACCAAGGGCTCTGCGCTCCCGGTCCGAGCCCGCCGCCAGCTCGGGCCCACCACGCACCCGGAGCTCCAGCACCCGCTCGCTCACCGCCACCTCCGCCGCGGCGCCACCCCGCGCCACCCCCGCCAGCTAAGCTCGCTGCGCACGCGGCGGCGTGCCAGCGGCAGCCCGAGCCAGGCGTCGGGCCAGCAGCGCCCTGGTGATGGCACCAGTCGGCACGAACGAATCTTCCTCCTCCTCCTCCTCCTCCTCCTCCTCCTCCCCCTCCTCCTCCCCCTCCTCCTCCTCCTCCTCCTCCTCCTCCTCCTCCTCCTCCTCCTCCTCCTCCTTGGGTACAATGCCCAACAGCAGTTCCTGTTCATTTTGAGCAGGACTCGCTGTCCGCGCCGCCGCTCGAGGCAGAAGGCCGCCTGCCCAACAGTGGCCGTTGCTGGTCTGGGACAGCATTTGCTGTTGGGCCTTGTGCCCAGTCTTTCGGTACCCATGTCGGGTGTCCAAAACCAGGCCGCTGGCGCCCGGGTGCGCTTCACCCCAAATTGCCGTCCTGCCACGGCGGCGCTGCCTGGCCAGCAGCGCCTCGCCGAACGCCTTCCAGCACGGGTTGCCGTGCGGGGAGGGGGGGGGCCGCCACGCCTGTGGAGGCGCCTCCCCGCTGCGCCATTCGGAGGCGCGCCCGCCTCTGGCTGCAAGCCCCCGGTCGCCAGACCGGGGGCGCCCCCGAAGCGCACGCAGCAGCCAGCAGCAGCACGGATCACGAGGGGAGCTTGGACGCGGGGACGTCTGCCTGGCAACTGGCAAGATGCAGCCGTTTGACCAGTGGCTCAGGAGGAGGAGGAGGAGGAGGAGGAGGAGGAGGAGGAGGAAGGAGGAGAGGAGGGAGGAGGGGGAGGGGAGAGGGAGGAGGAGGAGGAGGAGGAGGAGATGAGTAGGAGGAGGAGGAGGAGGAGGAGGAGGATTGCCCTTCTTGAGTCCATGTGAGTCCATCGAACTAAGCCGCGTTCGTGCCAGTGGGTCAACCCCCAGGTGGGCGCGAGGATGCTCGCGCGTCGCGCGCGCGGTCTGGGCCACAGCGGCTGCCGTTCTCCAGGGGCGGCCGCGCGGGGGCGCGAGGGCGCAGCGATGATTGCGCGCCGCGGGGCGCGATGCGCGAAGTTAGGGGTCCTCCTCTTCCTCCTCCTCCTCCTCCTCCTCCGCCTCCTCCTCCTCCTCCTCCTCCTCCCCCTCCTCCTCCTCCATTCCTTCTCCTTCTTGATCATTTCTCCTTGTCGCACCCCGAGGCCAGTTTTCAGGGCGGGCCGGGCGTTTCGCCTGAGGCTTCTTTTTATGATTCTGAAGCTTACACAGTGACAAGAGCTTCACAGATGGAGGGCGGGTGGTTTTCAAAATGTCTCTCTCGCCTTGGCGCCGCGCACATTCGTTTTCAAAATTTGCAAGAGCTTCACGTATTGAGGGAGGGCGGATTTCAAATTTCTCTCTCGCCTTAGCGCCGCGCACATTCGTTGTGAAAAACGCAAGAGATTCACGGATTGAGGGCAGATCGTTTTCAAAATGTGGCTCTCGCCTTAGCGCCGCGCGCATTCGTTTTAAACATTTGCAAGAGTTTCACGGATTGCAGGCGGTTTCTTTTCAAAATGTGGCTCTCGCCTCAGCGCCGCGCACTTTCGTTGTAAACATGTACAAGAGCTTCACGGATGGAGGGCGGGTGGTTCTCAATAGGTGGTTCTTTCTTTAGCGCCGCGCACATTCGCTTTCAAAATTTGCAAGAGCTTCACGGATTGAGGGCGGGTCGTTTTCAAAATTTGGCTCTCGCTTTAGCGCCGCACGCACTTTTGTAAAACTGTGCAAGAGCTTCACGGATTGAGGGCGGTTCCTTTTCAACATGCGGTTCTCGCTTTAGCGCCGCGCACATTCGTCTTAAACATGTGCACGAGTGTCACGGATTGAGAGCGGTTCCTTTTCAAAATGTGGCTGTCGCCTCAGCGCTACGCACATTCGTCTTAAACTTGTGCAGGAGTTTCACGGATTCCCATGATCGACGTACCAAACAATCGTGTTTGGACAGGATTCAGGATTTTGTGGGTGCAGCAGTTCGCGGTGAAATCCCAAAGACGGCGTTCTGGCACAATTCCATATCGCCCAAACGCAGCAGTCAGGTTAACACGTGGCGTTGACATCCCGAGAACAATGTGTTGGCATGCTTCAGGATCTTCAAACGGCTGTCTTCCAACGAGGCAGTTCCCTCAATGGAAATGTACCGTTGTAGGGGCCTATGAAGAGGGAGCTTGGAGGAACGGTTAATTCCAACATCGTTGATGATTCTTGGGTTTACACTGGTCCTCCTCCTCCTCCTCCTCCTCCTCCTCCTGCTCCTTCTCCCTGCTCCTCCTCCTTTTCCTCCTTCTCCCTCCTCCTCCTCCTCCTCCTCCTCCTCCCCCTCCTCCTCCTCCTCCTCCTCCTCCTCCTCCTCCTCCTTCTGCTCCTCCTCCTCCTCCTCCTCCTGCTCCTTCTCCTCCTCCTCCTCCTCCTCCTCCTCGCAGGTGCCGCGTGCCTGGATGGGGCCTTGTGGGCGCACAGCGGCCACAGTCGAAGAGGGAAACGAGGGGAGAAGAGGAAGATGAGCAGGAAACAGCACGAGATAAGCTTTCGAACGCTGCGATCGTTTCTGATTCTGCCCTCTTATTCTTTCTCTGCACAGGAGGAGAGGGAGGAGGAGGAGCAGGAGGAGGAGGCGGAGGCGGAGGAGGAGGAGGAGGCGGAGGAGGAGGCGGAGGCGAAGGAGAAGGAGGAGGAGGAGGAGGAGGAGGAGGAGGAGGAAGAAGTAGAGGGGGAATGTGTTCGCGCCGCCGACGACGGCGACCGACGGCGGCGGCGACGCCGACGAGGACGACGACGACGACGACGACGACGACGACGACGACGACGACGACGACGACGACGGCAACGACGGACGGACGGACGGACGGACGGACGGACGGACGAACGGACGGACGTACGGAAGGACGGACGGACGGACCGACCGATCGACCGACGGATCGACGGACCGACCGACCGACGTTCGACAACCAGCGACCGACGACCGACCACCGACCACCGACGACCGATGACCGACGACGGCCGACGATCGACCACCGACGTCCGACGACGACGACGACGACGACCACGACGTCGACAGATCGATCGACTGCGCCGACTGCGCCGACGACGGACGACGATGACCGATGACGACGACCGATGACCGATGACGATCGACGACCGAGGACCGAGGACCGACGACAACCGACGACCGACGACGGCGACAGACCGACCGGCCGACCGACCGGCCGTCCGACCGACCAAACGACCGACCGACCGACCGATCGACTGTGCTGACGACGGACGGCGACCGACCGACTGCGCCGACGACGACTTCGGCGCTGGGCGTCGCCGCAGTCTGCACAGCCTCGCCCCGCCCGGGCTCCCTCTGGCGGGCCATGGGGCGGCCAGCGGCAGCCAAGCGGCTGCGGCTACATCGGCCGACGGGAAGCCGGCCCCACCCCCCGCCTCCCCTCCTTGTCCTCGTCATGCCCCCCCCCTTTCCGCTCCTCGTCGTCATCGTCGTCGTCGTATTCCTACTCCGCCGCCTTGTGTTGTTCCTCCTCCTCCTCCTCCTCCTCCTCCTCCTCCTCATCCTCATCCGCATCCGCATTCTCCTCCTCTCTCCTCTGCCTCCTCCTCCTCCTCCTCCTCCTCCTCCTCCTCCTCCTCCTCCTCCTCCTCCATTCCGTTTCTTTATAAAGAACTTATCCCTGTCGCACCCCGAGGCCAGTTTTTAGGGCGGTCCGGGCGCTTCGCCTGAGACTTCCTCACCATTTATGGCATTGAAGTTTAGAAACTGACAACGGTTTCACAGACGGAGGGCGGGCCGTTTCCCAAATGTGGCTCTAGCCTTTCTTCGTTCTCACAAGCATTGCAAGAGTTAGGATTGAGGGCGGGTGGTTTTCAACATGTGGTTCTCGTCTTAGCGCCGCGCACATTCGTTTTAAGTATATGCAAGAGTTCCTCGGATTGAGGGCGGGTCGTTTTCAAAATGTGGTTCTCGCTGTAGCGCCGCGCACATTTCTTGAAACAGATACAGAAGTTCCACGGTTTGAGGACGTGTCTTTTTGAACATGTGGTTCTCGCCGTAGCGCCGCGCACATTTGTTTTAAAAAGTTGCATGAGCTTCACGGACTCCCATGATCAGCGTACAAGAATTGGTGTGTTGGAAGGATTCCGGTTTTTTGAGGGTGCAACGGTTACGTTGATTCGCGGTGTTGAAGTCCCAGGAATGACGTTCTGGCACGATTCAGGATCGTCGAGACGCAGCAGTCAGGCTGATCCGTGGCGTTGGAATCCCGAGAACGATGGGTTGGCATGCATCAGGGTCTTCAAACGATTGTCTTCCAACGAGGCAGTTCCCTCAGTGGAAATGAACCCTCATATAGGGCCTACGAAGAGGGAGCTTGGAGGGAGGGTTTATTCCAATATTATTAATGGCTCTTGAGTTTGCGCTGATCCTCCTCCTCCTCATCCTCCTTCTCCTCCTCCTCTTTTTCTCTCCCTCCCTCTCCCTCCCTCCCTCCTCCTTCTCCTCCTCCTCCGCCTCCTCCTCATCTCCCTCCTTCAGGAAGGGCCTATGAGGAGGATCGAGGTGTTTAGACCCGTTCGGGTGTTCCGAGCCTCTGGAGGCCCACGGACGATTGCGGGGATCTGGAGATTCTCAGGGACCTCCAGAGGCCCTGGAGGCCTCGGAGGCAGAAGGGAGTGGAGGGCTTCGGGAGGCTTCCAGAGGTTAAGAGAGAAGGCAGGACGCGGAGGGGGAACGGGGAGGAGTTGCGGCACGTTGGTCGACACGTTCTGCCCTTCTCGGGCCTCCCCCGGTTGGGCCCGCGTCGCCCACGGCTGGATATGTTCCTCAAATTCTTTACGCTTCGCGTATCCCCACCAGCCCATCTCACAACAGCAACTCTTGCGAAGCATGCCGACAGTCGTGTTTTTCAGGCGTGTGTCCGCTTGCCCCCGCATATCTCCCCTGTTCCTCCTTCCTCCCGCCTCCTTGTACATCCTCCTTGTGGGGGGAGCGGGAGAAGGACGAGGCGGAGGAGGAGGGAGAGAAAGCGCTCTCGTGGTTTGAGTCGTTTGGGGTTTCTCGTCCTGGTGTGAGTCGTTCGGGCCCTTCTTCCTGGTGTGAGTCGTTCGGGCTCTTCGTGGTGTGAGTCGTTCGGGCTCTTCGTCCTGGTGTGAGTCGTTCGGGCTTCTCGTGGTGTGAGTTGTTCGGGCCCCTCGTCCTGGTGTGAGTCGTTCGGGCCCCTCCTCCTGCCCGTCCAGAAACGACGCCCAGGCGAGTAGAGGGTCGTCCTGATGGGCTTTTCGGCGTCTTGGGTGCCTCGGGGGGGCCTCTTTGGGCCGTTTGGGATCCTCTTGAGGGCCTCCTGGGGGCCTCTTGGGGCCATCTTGGGGCCTCTTGGTGCCTCCTGGGCGCTTCTTGGGGCCATCTAGGAGGAAATCGATCAAAGAAGAGGGGAGCTTGAATTAGCGCTGCCCCCTCAGAAGGCCAACATGGGGCCAAAACCTTAGTAAAATCAATGATTTTGGCTTGAAAGAAGAGGGGAGCTTTAATTAGCGCTGCCCCCTCAGAAGGCCAAAATGGGGCCAAAACCGCAGTAAAATCAATGATTTTGGCTTCAAAGATGAGGCGAGCATTTCCGTCAGTCCCCCCGTCGGGGCCACGATCCTCGTGAGGGGTGTCGAATTTTAGCCCTCCCAGGGGTCGGAAAAGGACCCTCCAACCACCCGCGAAAGGCCCCCTCCAGGTCCAGGGGGAGGGGGTAGGGGGAGGGGTAAACCCCTCCCCGAAGGGGAAGAAGGGGGGTTGAGAACAGAGAGAGCTCGCTAAACCACTCACGCCCAAAGGGCTGGTGGGACTAGTAGTAGTAGTAGTAGTAGTAGTAGTAGTAGTAGTAGTAGTAGTAGTAGTAGTAGTAGTAGTAGCAGTAGTAGTAGTAGTAGTAGTCGTAGTAGTAGTAGTCGTAGTAGTAGTAGTAGTAGTAGTAGTAGTAATAGTAGTAGTAGTAGTAGTAGTAGTAGTAG
>CAUYUJ010007037.1:14471-36971 GCA_963575745.1 Prorocentrum cordatum
TGTCTTTGCGGAGCCTCTTGGAGACCTTTTGGGGCCTCTTGGGGGCCTCTTGGCGGCCCCAGGGGCTTCGAGAAGCGTCTTGGGTGCCTTGGGGGAGCCTCTTCGGGCTTCTTGGGAGCCTCTTGGAGGCCGTTTGGGGCGTCTTGGGGGCCTCTCGGCGGCCCCAGGGGCGTCTTGGGTGCCTCGGGGGAGCCTCTTGGGGCCTCTTGGGAGCGTCTTGGGGGCCTCTTGGGGGCCTCTTGGAGGCCTCTTGGGGCCTCTTGGAGCTCTTTGGGAGGGGTCTGGTAGGTATCTTGGGGCCATCTTTCGGGCGATCGATCACAGATGGGGCGGGTTTTTTCCCCCCCCCCCGTCGGGGCCAGAATCCTCGTGAGGGTTGTCGTTTTTTAGCCCTCCCAGGAGTCGAAAAAGACCCCTCCAACCACCCGCGAAAGGACCTCTTCAGGTCCAGGGGGAGGGGGTAGGGGGAGGGGTAAACCCCTCCCCGAAGGGGAAGAAGGGGGTTGAGAACAGAGCGGGCTCTCTAAACCACTCACGCCCAAAGGGCTGGTGGGATTCCCGATGCAGTGCGCGCTCCAGGAGAGACAGTTGCTCCAACATATCGGAAGAGTGGGGATATGTTCGGGCGGGGCTGGAATTGGGGTAAATCGTTCCAGAGCGTTTCGGAACGCTCCCAGGGCTTTCGGGAGCGCTCTGGAACGGCCAAGCTGCATGATCCTTCTCCTTCCCTTCTTCATCCTCCTCCTCTTCTTCTTCCTTCTCCTCCTCCGCCACCTCCTCCCTTCAATCCTCCTGCCTCTTCCCCCTCCTCCTCCTCCTCCTCCTCCTCCTCCTCCTCCTCCTCCTCCTCCTCCTCCTCCTCCTCCTCCTCCCCTACCTCCTCCTCCTCTCCTCCTCCTCCTCCTTCCTCCTCCTTCTCCTCCTCCCCCTCCTCCTCCTCCTCCTCCTCCTCCTCCTCCTCATAATCATCATCATCTCTCCATCCCTCCATCCCTCCCTCCTCATTCCGTCTCGCCTCCGCATGCCTCCTCCCTTCTCCTTCCCTCCTGCTCATTCCTTCTATCGTGGCATTGCGTCCCACTGCTTCTCATTCTCACCCTCATTCCTACTGCGAAGACCGCGACGACGATGGCGTCGCACCGACGACGACCGACGACGACGACGACGACCGACCGACGATGAGCGGCCGACGACAACGATCGATGACGATCGACGACCACCGACGACGACCGACGACGACGACGGACGACCGACGATTGTTGACGACCGACGACAGCCGCCCGACCGATGACCAAGGACGGGCGACCGACGACCGACGACGACCGACCGACCGACGACCGACGTCCGACGATCGATGCCCGACGGCGGGCCGACCGATGTCCGACGACGGCCTGGGCGAGCCCCTCGGGCGTCCGGTCGGCCCCGCGGTGGCTGGCCGGCGCGTCGCGGCGCGCGGCCGCCCTCGCGGCGGGTTGGCTGGCCTTCGGCGGGTGGTTGCCGCTGGCGGCCGCGGGGGACAGCTGCTGCGCGAAGGCCCCGCTTGGCGAGCTCTCAGGGCGGCGCTCGGTGGAGGGAGACGGGAGGAGGAGGAGGAGGAGGAGGAGGAGGAGGAGGAGGAGGAGGAGGAGGAGGGGTAGTAGAAGGAGGACGGGAGGAGGAGGAGGAGGAGAGGAGAGGAGGACGAGGAGAAGGAGGGAGGAAGGGGAGGCAGGTGAGGCGAGACGGAATGCGGAGGAGGGAGGGAGAAATAGATGATGATGCGATGAATGCTGAGGATGATGATGATGATGATGATGATGATGATGATGAGGTAATGATGATGATGATGCTGAATGATGATGATTGATGCTGATGTTGATGATGCTGCTGATAATGATGATGATGATGAATGATGATGAGATGATGATGAGGATGATGACGATGACGAATGACGAATGAAATGATGTTTGATGATGATGATGATGATGGCTGACTGATGTGATGCTGATGCTGGATGCTGCTGATGATGATGATGCTGCTGATGATGATTATGATGATGATGATGATGATGATGATGATGATGATGATGATGATGATGATGATGATGATGATGATGATGATGATGATTATGAAGATTATGAAGAGGAGGAGGAGGAGGAGGAGGAGGAGGAGGAGGAGGAGGAGGAGGAGGAGGAGGAGACCCCTGGCCCCAGGTACCCCCAGGATTCTCGGGGTGGCCCAGACGGCCTCCAGGGCACCCCTCACGAGGCCCAGAGGGCCCCAGGGGCTCCAAAACGGAACGAAAAGTTGGGGGCAGCTTGGGCCAGGGGCACGTCTAGCAACACCCGACCTGAGTGCCGCCCCCGCAGTTCCCTCTCGCCGCGGCCGTCCTCCCTCCCTCCCTCGCCCCTGCCCTGGTGCAGATCAGTGCTCGGCCTCCCCGCCCAGCTGGCTCTCCGGACTTGCGCGAGCGCCGAGTCCGCGGCACAGCACGTGCTGTCGCACGCTCTGCGATCCAGCACGCCCTGGCCGAGGGCGGGCGTTCGCGCTGCACGTGCAAGTCTTCGGCATCCAAGGCCGAAGGGAGTGCTTGGCCAAAGAGTGAATGCTGGTCCCTCGCAGCGGTCGGCGGATGGCACCTTCGACTCCCCCGAGCACGACGCATGCATATCGCTGGAGGTTGCGCCATCCCCTCGCAGCCTCTTCTTCATGAAGCTCTTAGTATTTGATTATGCGCGGCACATGCTGTTTCGCTGGACAAGCCCAGCTCAGGGGTCTCGGCAACCTTGTAAGGATTCTATGTTTGGGACGCGTCGCGAGTACCTTGATTGAGTATCTTGCGATTCCCTCCGCCAGCGCGGGCTGAGCTTTCTGTGATGTCACTCTTGTGATGACGGTAATCCAGGCAAGCTCGCTCCTTCCCTCTTCCACGTGCTCCTCGGAGGAGGATGCTTCGAGGAGGACGAGGACGAGGACGAGGACGAGTAGGAGGAGGAGGACGAGGAGGAGGAGGAGGATGAGGAGGAGGATGAGGAGGGGAGGACGAGGACGAGGACGAGGACGAGGATGAGATCGACGACGACGACGACGATAACGATAACGATAACGATAACGATGACGACGACGACGACGACGACGACGACGACGACGACGACGACGACGACGACGACGACGACGACGACGACGACGACGACGACGACGACGACGACGGCGACGACGACGACGACGGCAGCGGCGACGGCGACGACGACGACGACGACGAGGCAGAACGCCCCCAGCCAGGCGGCCGCCGCGGTCGGGGGCGCGCCGCCGGTTGAGTGGATGCGGCTCGCCGTGCGCGTGCTTCCGCCGCCCCCTCCCCCCCCCGTGTGGCTCCTCGGAAGAGAGGGGAGGGAGGACGGAGGAGGGAGCACGGAGGCAGGAAGAGGGAGGAGGGACGAGGGGAGGGCAGGAGGGAGGGGGGAGGAGGGGAGAGGGATGAGAGCAAGGAGGAGGAGGACGACGACGAGGAGGAGGAGGAGGAACAGGAGGAACAGGAGGAACAGGAGGAACAGGAGGAACAGGAGGACGAGGGAACAGGAGAACGAGGGAGGAGGACGGAGGAGGGAGGGAAGGAGGGAGGAAGGAGGAGGGATGAAAGCGGAGGAGGAGTGAGGAGGAGGGGGGACGGAGGACGGGGACGAGGAGGAGATGGAAGAGGAGGTGGAGGAGATGGAAGAGGAGGAGGAGGAGGAGGAGGAGGAGGACGACGACGAAGAGGAGGAGGAGGAGGAGAAGGACAGGCAGGAGGAGGAGGAGGAGGACTAGGAAGAGGGAGGACGGAGGACGGGGACGAGCAGAAGAAGGACGATCCTTCCGACCGTCTGGCCGATCTACACGAAGACCTCTCAGTATAGACCAGCGCGTTCCACTACTCGCAAAGTGACTACTCGCAAATGGCCTCGACTCGCCGCGGAGGATCCACGCTACATCTCGTCGAAGCAAGCTTATGTCTTTTTCGGACGTTTGCGAGTAGGCACTCTGCGCGTAGTGCAGCGCGCTCGGTGACAGCACACGAGCTGCAGGCTTCGGACACTCCGACTCGATCTTCGCGGCGCTCCCCGCGCCTTTCGTGCCGAACTCCTGCGCCTCTCGCCCGCCGTCCGGGGAGGCCACCGGGCCAGAGGGGGAGCCAGCTCCCAGGTGCCGGACCATCGCGGCCCTGTCAGCGAGCGTTCGCCAACCGCCGCTGGAATTGCCCATGGCCTCCAGGGCCAAAACGGCCTCCAGGCCAAAACTGCAAAACGCCGTTGTTCAGGATGACCCTCCCACCGAGAGTCCGCAGACTGCCACCGGCGCCAGCCGCGGGGGCCAGCAGGCCCACATTGCAGCCAGCCCCGCCACCGGTTGTGCCTGAGTTCCGTGGCCTAGCAGGCATCTTGGCTTACACGATAACATCGACCCCGGGGAGTCAGAGGAGCTCGTGTATGACAGTGAGATTAGTTCCGATGGGTATGATGCTATTACCAGTGCCGACCTCAACGCCTCTCGTGCAGAACAGTCTGGCGTCCCATCTGCTGGTGTTGTCTCTCCTGCTGCTGTCGCGGGCCCTGCTGGAGCCCTCCCGCCACTCTCCTCTGGGCATGCAGTGTAGGCAGCGGCAGTGATGTTTACGCTGGCGGTCTTCTTTCCTTTCCTGACTTCTTTTGATCATGGTAGTTTACCTCTGGCACATGATGGTACGTTCAACCTGCTGCTGACGGCAGTCTTAGCTGATCCGAGCGACGACTCGTCGTTTGTGGACATGATGGACATGCAGGCGGAGCCGTCGATGCAGGTCGGAGGAGCGCACAAGCTGTTGATGCAGGTCGGAAGAGCGGACACGATGGCCATGCGCGGGACGGTGCGAAGCCGGTGGTTCGGTCAATTACCCCGATGGAGGCTCAGGAGGCCATCGTGGACATCGGTGCAGCCAGCTCGAGCTCCGAGAGTGTCGAGGGCCCCGACGGCTCCGCCGTCGCCGTCGCCGCTGCTGCGGGCGTCGGCTTCTGCGACGACCCCTGCGAGGTGCAGGACGAGAACGGCCTGCCCCCGAGTGGCCCCGCCGCCCGCGGCGCCTGGAGTGGCGGAGGGGGGGCTTCTCGAGGCGCGGTCACCTCCTCCTCCTCCTCCTCCTCCTCCTCCTCCTCCCCTCTCCTCCTCCTCCTCCTCCTCTCCTCCTCCTCCTCCTCCTCCTCCTCCTCCTCCTCCTCCTCCTCCTCCTCCTCCCTCTCCTCCTCCCCCTTCTCCTCCCCCTCCCCCCCCTCCTCATCATCATCCTCATCGTCATCATCATCATCATCATCATCATCATCTCATCATCATCATCATCATCATCATCATCATCAGCAGCATCACCATCATCAGCAGCATCAGCATCAACATCAGGCAGCACTGTCAGCTCCTTTTCGCCACCGTCACCATCAGCATACTCATCATCACTACCACCATCATCACATGTCGTCCGTACCCCTCCCCCTCCTCCCCTCCTCCTCCTCCTCCTCCTCCTTCTCCTCCTCCTCCTCCCCCCGCTCCTCTCCTCCTCCTCCTCCTCTCCTCCTCCTCCTCCTCCTTTCCTCCTCCTCCTGTTCCTCTCCTCCTCCTCCTCCTGCTCCTCCTTATCCTCCTGATCCTCCTCCTGGTCTCCTCCTCCTCCGCCTCCTCCTCCTCCTCCTCCTCCTCCTCCTCCTCCTCCTCCTCCTCCTCCTCTCCTCCTCCTCCTCCTCCTCCTTCTCCTTCTCCTCCTCCTCCTCCTCCTCCTCCTCCTCCTCCTCTTCCTCCCCCTTCCCTTTTGTTCCTGCTTCGCTCCTTCCTGCAGCTGCGGGCCTCGCCCACGCCCACTGCCGCCCGCTCGGGGGCGAGGGCCCGCGGATCCCCGACCCCGACGCGGTGCAGCCGGAGACCTGGGACGAAGAGGACCGGACCCCCGACGACGACGCCGCCGACGACGACGACCACGACGACGACGACGACGACGACGACGACGACGACGACGGCGACGACGACGACGACGGCGAAAGCGACGGCGACGGCGACGGCGACGGCGAAAGCGACGACGATGGCGACGGCGACAGCGACGACGACGTCCACTTCGTCCTCCTCCTCCTCCAGTTCGCTCTCTCCTTCTAGTCCTCCCTCATCCCCTGCTCCTGTTTATCCTCCTCCTCCTCCTCCTCCTCCTCCTCCTTCTCTTCCTTCTCCTCCTTCCCCTCCTCCTCCTCCTTCCTCTTCCTCCTCGTCCTCCTCTTTCCTGCTTCCTCCTCATCTTTCGTCCTCACCCCTCCATCCGTCCATTCGTTTTCCTTGTCAGCAGCTTCTCCCTGGCGCCTGGCGCACCCCTAGACGTGTTGGCAGGGCGGGCCCGGAAGCTGGACAGCAGTTTCACGGATAGAGGGCGGGTCGCTCTCAGAGTGTGACTCTCGCCGTAGATCCGCACATGCCGGTGCAGCCCGATGTGGCGCACAGTTCGAGCCGAGCTGAGATCTCGATTCGATGCCGACTGATCCTGCCCTCCGTTCCTCCCCTTTTGTCCCCTCAGCCCTTTCCCACCACTCCCATCCCCCCCGTCCCATCCGCACCCTCCCACGATCAGCGGAAGGCGGGCTATCACAACCACCCCCTGGAGTATGGAGCAAAGGGGAGTCAGGGGCGGCTGGCTGGGCATCCTGTTCAGTTGCGTTACGCAAGTCAGCCATCCTTCACTGGGTGGTGAGCTTTTTTATTCAAGGGGAACGGAAATGAGATCGGGCCACAAGTGGAAGCATCGACCCCCCGCGCGGTCTCGCCAAATACCCAGGGCGCACCGCGGATCTATCAGCGGTGCGGTGCAGCGCTTGCCACGCTCAAGGAAGACGCAAGGACAGCGTGGGCTCAGGAAGGATTGTGGCTTTAAGGCCGCTCTTCGGGTCTACGTCGGTGAAGCCCTTCTTGGCCGAGGCTCGCCGCGTTCAGAAAAGCATCTGCGCCTCTCATTCGACATGCCCGATGGCAGCGTGCGGCTGAAGAGGTCGATGCCTCCCCCTCCGCCCCGGGCCAGTGCCCCCCTCTCGCTGCCCTTCGCTTCTCCCTGCGCCATTCCCCCACTCCTCTCCCTCTCCTCTCCCTCGTCTCTCCCCTCTCTCCTCCTGTTCCCCCCTCCTCCTCCCTCCTCCTCTCTCCTCCTCCTCCTCCTGCTGCTCCTCCTCCTCCTGCTCCTCCTCCTCCTCCTCCTCTTCCTCCTCCTCCTCCTCCCCTCCTCCTCCTCCTCCTCCTCCTCTCCTCCTCCTCCTCCTCCTCCTCCTCCTCCTCCTCCTCCTCCTCCTCCTCCTCCTCCTCCTCCTCCTCCTCCTCCTCCTCCTCCTCCTCCTCCCTCGACAATTAATTACCCCAGTTATGCTATGCTATGCTATGCTGCGCTATGCTATACTATGCTAAGCTATGCTATGTCATGCTACGCTGTGCTATGCTAAGCTATGCTATGCTACGACATGGTATGCTAAGCTGCGTTATGCTATGCTATGCTATGAGTTGCTATGTTTGGCTATGTTATGATATGATATGCTATGCGAATGCATGCTAATGCAGCGCTGCGCTAAGCTAAGCTAAGCTAAGCTAACCCTCTAGGCAGAGAAGTGCCATCGAGGCTAGCTCGGCATCTGTCGCACATTGCTTTTGGTTTGCCTTTCATGTGCTTTGCTTTTGCTTTTGCTTTGCTTTGATTTGCGTTGCTTGTGCTTTGCTTTGCTGTCGCTGCTGTTGCTTTGCCTTTGCTTTGCTGCTCTGCTCTGCTATGCTATGCTATGCTGCGCTGTGCTATGCTGTGCTGTGCTGCGCTATGCTATGCTATGCTGTGCTGCGCTATGCTATGCTATGCTGGGCTATGCTATGATATGCTGTGCTGCGCTATGCTACGCGATGCTGTGCTCTGCTATGCTAAAGCTCCGCGAAGCTAAGATGAAGGTAAGCTCAGCTAAGATAAATATGAGCTAAGTTGAAGCTAAGCTAAGCTAAGATGAAATAAGCTAAGCTAAGATGAGATAAGCAACGCTAAGCTAATGGAACGTAACTGGGGGAACCGCGGGGCGGATACCGGGGGAACCGCCGGGGCGATTTCCACCGCCCGGCCCCTTTAAGATAGAGAGTAAGAACCCTTCTAGGCAGAGCCAAGGTAGGGAACAATCTGAAAGCTACTCTCCTCTCTCCCTTGGTGGCGTCCGGGGATTGTTCGGCCCGCCTCCGCGTATAGTTTTTTTGTACAGGATTCCCCGGACACGGGTTGTCGCTTAGGTTTTGTATTCAAAATGCTGCTCTCGCTGTAGCGCTGGCCTCATTTTCGGGCTACCGCTCGTTCCGAATCGTGCTCCCGCTGCAGCGTTGGCCTCATTTTCGCGCTTTCGCTTGTTCCGAATCGTGCTCCCGCTGTAGCGTTGGCGGCATTGTTTCCAGCCAGCGCCATGCCACGGCATGGCTTTGGGTTCTTCCAAATCGGCCCCAAACTCTAGAACATGCCCCCCCGAAGAAACCATGAGAAGTGATTACACATTCGGTGTCGATTCGTTGATTTGTTTGGCCGCAGACCCCTCCCCAGTTTGGGGCGTCGCAACGCCATGCTATGTTAGGCTACGCGTCCTCATTTTCGCGCTCCCGCGTTTTTTGGGGGGGTTCAAAAGGCTGCTCTCGCTGAAGCGCTGGCCTCATTTTCGGGGCTACCGTTCGTTCCGAATCGTGCTCCCGCTGCAGCGTTGGCCTCATTTCCGCGCTCCCGCTCGTTCCGAACCGTGCTCCCGCCGCAGCGCTGGGGCCCACTGGCCTGGCGGACATCACCTGCAATTGGGCAGCCTCATCGCTTCCACGAAAGCGCGGCTGAGAATCTGCAACCAACGGGACACAGCCAACCGCATCAAAGCCTGGCATATTGGGGCGAGAGCCAACGACGGAGGTAAGGCTAGGGGGCCACATGCGAACCCTACCCCTACCCCCCCCGATTTCTGAGGGAGGGGTGGGGTTCACTTCGTTCGGGAGCTCCCGAGCAAAGTGAACCCCACCCTCCCCCTCAGAAATCGTTGGGGGTGGGGGTAGGGTTCGCATGTGGCCCCCTAAAGGCGAAAAGCTGGTGGATCAAAGCGGCTGACAACTCCAGTTCGGTCTCCATGCGCACACCGCACAGCGGCCCCCTCCACGCGCCATCAGTCATGTGGGCGGGCCCCTCAAGGCAAGAAAGCAAGAGAGCGAGCCACCTCCCACCGGTGGTTCAACGTACTCGCAGTCACAAACCAGCCCCCTTGGCGCGGCCACGGACAGCGAGAGCGAGACTGACTCCGAAGACCCCGCCTCGCCCAACTAGTAAAACCATCACAGCGGACACCTGGGAATCAATACAGGGGCTCTACTGGCAGACAGGAGCCCGCTCCGACGAGGCTGTTTTCACATGCGAGGCTTTCTCAAGGCAGAGGACCCCCAGGAACTCCCCGGCCCCGCCCTTGCTGCGCCTCTCGCCTTGCCTGGCGAGGCGCCCATCCATTTCATGTCATCCGCGCCCGGCCTGCCGCTCGAGCGGGCGGCCTAGACGGATGGGCCGCCAAGGAAGCCAAGACGCTGACAGACAGAGTCCTTCGCCCGGAGGACCTTGGCACGGACGGGGAGAGCGCCCGAGCCCTCTCCGCGCCCCGAACCCCTGCCTCTGGAGAGGCAACGGGGAACTGCCCACCGACCGGCGCTTGCTCTCGGTCGCGTCGATGTGGATGCGCGCGCGCGGGATGCGCCAGCTAACCGCGGCTCGATATCATGGATAGACCATTGGACTTGCCTGGCGAGCTTCGGCGCAGCGCCGCGCGCCACCATCGGAGACCGCCCGCTGCCTCCAGGCGCCCCTGGCTGGAGCTGCGCTCGACGGGCCAAAACGTTTCGACGACCTTGTCGCGGACGTCTGCCACGACACGGCGCCGCGCGCGCCGGGCGCCCGCCCGACGCCTTTTCAAGTACGGCGGTACTTCTGCGAAGCCGCCAGATGCACAACATCGCGCGAGGGGGGCATGCTCCAGAGCCCATGCTGCGCACTAGCGGCCACCTTGAAGGTAAGTCCTTCTTCCTCGATGGCATCAAGCGACTGACGTGCGCATAGGCCAAGCGACAGCAGCGGCACCTGCTGCGATCCTTGGGCGCCGCGCTCGTCGACGACAGCAGCGCGGCGGCGCCTGCCGCCAGAGCGCTGCGCATCTCCCTCGACGAGACTGTCTCGACCGCCCGTCAGGCCAGCATAACCGCCCCGGCAAAGTGGCAGGCCGGGCGGCGGGCGAGGGGCTCCGCGGGTGGCGTCTCTCCAGCTCGACGGACGCCCGCCGCGAGCCCGCCGCCGGGCCGCGGGCTCCGACGCCCCGGCGCCTGTCGCGCGGGCGCCAAACCCTTCCAACATGTCGGCCCTCGCTGCCGAGCGGCCCACGTGGCGACCCTGGCTTTCTCGGCGGGCCCTCGTCGCTCTCGTCGCTAGCTGGGCACTCCCTCTAGCTGGGCGCCATCGCCCAGAGGGGGGCCCCGCTCGGGCCGGGAAGACGAGCGCGGAGGGGCGCCGGCCCCGCCGCCCAAGCCGGAGAGCTGCGCGACCGCGCGCGAACCTTCCGAGGGGCGGCCTCGTTGGCAGGGCCTGGCAAACCATCGCCCACGTCGCATGGAGTTGCCCGTCTTTTGGCGCGACGCACGGCGACTGGAGCTTCCGCCCTGCAGGTCGGCCCGTCCACGCGCGTGTTCCGGGCTCTTCGCAGAGAGGCTCCTTCCGTTGGCGCGCGCCCACCGCCAGGCGCGACCCGGGCGCCGTCGCCGCCGCCGCGCAGGGCCTCGACTACTGTGCCAGCGCTCGGAGGCAAGGAGTCATGCGCGGCTCGGCAGCTCGGCGCGCCCTGCAAGTGCCTGCGCGGGGGCGATCGCGCGCAGCCAGGGGGAAGCCTGCGCAGGCATCTCGGCCGACCCGTCGCAGCCGCGTAGATGGCGCAACCGAGAAGAGTGCACCCAAGAACGCGCGGCCAGGGAACGCCCGCGCCTGGGGTCGGGAAGGACCGCCTTGAAAACCATGGCCACGGGCCGAGAGTGGAGCGACCTCCCGCCGCGCGCTCGGCTGCTGCGGGCCGCGGAAGGAAGACCCCCCCCGCCCGCTGGGCCCCCAGGCCGCCTTTGCACAGGACGAGCTCCTCCTCCTCCTCCTCCTCCTCCTCCTCCTCCTCCTCCTCCTCCTCCTCCTCCTCCTCGTCCCTCCTCCTCCTCGTCCCTCCTCTTTTAAGGAATTCCTCCTCCTCCTTCCTCCTCCTCCTCCTCCACCGACCTATCCCGCGGCCCCCTCCCGGGGGCCCCGACGACGACCAGTTCGAGGAGTGCGTTGGCGAAGCGGCGGCCGGGCGGGCGCGCGCCGCCGCAGACGGCGCCCGCGCGCGCAAGGGTCACCCGCTCCTCGCCTGGGCGGGCGCCAGTGTTCACGACCGGCCAGACCACCGCCTTGACTGCTCATCTCGAGCGAACTGTTGACGGTTTCGAGGGCCATCTAAAGGCGGGCCGCCGCAACTCACGGGGGCCCAGGCGAACCGCTGGCAAGGAGTACACCGCACGCTTCGAGCCAAACTGGACACGTTCGAGGCCAAACAAATCGAAAGCCACCTCGGCGAGCAAGGCATGGACGTAGGCGCATCACACTTATCGCTGAGGCTTTGACCCGTCATGCTGACGAATTCGGCACTGCTGTAGCGCGCCTGCAGCCACGTCCCATCGGTGCAGGTAGATTTGCGACACAAGTTCGCGGCGGTGTCTGACAGCGCCGCCGTCGCGACTGACGATCGGCGCCACCATGCTCCGTGCCTGCCAGACCGACGGGAGGGTTACTCTAAGGCCGAATTCAGCAGAATGAAGCCCACCCCGCTCGCACTAGGGCAAGGAAGAAACGATCCACCAGGCTCGCCAGACGACCCCGCGCAGCCGCATGGCCCACCAGGCTTGACTTTTTCGACGATCTCGACGATCCCTGGAGAGCCCCACCCAACGACTTCGAATGCAAAGAGAGGCTCGGAGCGTCCCTGAGCGACGACGATGGAAACAGTACTACCCCACCAGGAGGTCACACTAGTCACGAAGATGACGCGGATGACGAAAGCGCAGCGTGGCGTCAGCCTAGACTCGGGCTGGCTCATGCGGCGGACCTCCCGGGACCCGGCCTCTATAGCCAATCGACCCGACATCCAGAGGAGGAGTTGGCATATGTCGAGAGGCGACGCAGCGAGCCGTCCGAGGGCGATCCATCCCGCAGAACCTCGATGTTGCAAGGCGACGGCAAGAGCGCGAATGCGAAACGGCCTTCATCGCTAACATCACGGCGCTGTAGCAGCGAGCCAACCACGGTGCTCAAACCATCCATCCATCCAGGAGCAGTCCTACTCCGCTGCCAGACACATGCCACCGAGCGCGTGCCGCCTGGAATGGCCTTCCACGGGCCTGCAGCCCTACCGCCCGCCTCTTTACGGGCTTCGTTCCAGGGAAAACGGCAGGCGCACCTCGGACCTCTTCGCACAGCGCCCCAGTGCTGGCGTCGTTCTCTCCCGCGTGCGCTGCGAGAACAGCGGCGATTGCTCCGTGGCTGTCCGGCGGGGCCGCCGCGGGGGCCGCCCCAATGGCGGCGCCGCGGTTCACTTTTAAAGCACGGAGGCGAGCACTGCCAGAGCGCGCGCCAGCAGCCGGCACCTGGCTTGCGGGCGTGCCTACGGGCCTTCGGGTGGCCTGTTCACCAGTTTCCCGCTCCTCCTCCTCCTCCTCCTCCTCCTCCTCCACCTCCGCCCTCCTCCTCCTCCTCCTCCTCCTCCTCCTCCTCTCCTCCTCCTCCCCCTCCTCCTCCTCTCCCTCCTCCTCCTCCTCCTCCTCCTCCTCCTCCTCCTCCTCCTCCTCCTCCTCCTCCTCCTTTCCCGCTGTGCTTTCCTGTCGGGGTCTTTCTGGCTGCGCCGGCGATGAGGGTAGCACCCAACCTTTTGCTCTTTCGGCGCTGCCTCCCGCCCTGCGAGGCAGGCCCGCGCCACCCTTCCCCGCTGCGGGGCCCAGAGCAGGCCTGGTCCGAACTGGTGCGCATCTCCCCCCTCCTCTCCCCCTTCTCAAAGGCCTGGAGGTTGACACCAATACCAAGATAGGTGGTGTGCCTCCACCGAGGGAAGACGATCCCGATCCCGGTGATGGTGGTAATATTCTGGCTTCCAAGGTGACCGAAATATTACCACCAACACCGAAATCTAGGATCATCTTCCCCATGTGGAGGCAACCCGCCGGTGTTGGTGTTGGTGCCCATTTCCAGGCCTCCAACCTTCTCCCCTCCTTCCCCCTCCCCCCCTCCCCGACCGACGCTGCTTCACGCGCGCTCTCCTGTGCGTCCTCCCCTCCCAAAGCTCTCCACGCCGACTTCGCGTGCACTTGCTGCGGGGTCCGGCCCACTCGCGCTGGCCTCCTAAGCCCCGCCCTCCGCGGCTGCCGGCACGCTCGCTCGCTCGCGCCCCTCCCTGCAGCATCCCCCCGTCTCTCCCCTCCTCCCCCGCTGCCCCCCCTCCCCCCGAGGAAGACGGGCCGTGGGAGCGGCCCCTGATCCAGAAGCCCCGCCCCGGGCCCCTGGCGGTGTTCCGCGCGGAGATGGTGCCGCGCCGCCGTTTCTGACCCCCTCGGGCATCGGGGGCCGCGTCAGGGGAGGGCGGGCTCGAGGGGGGATAGGTTCCGACAGCGACGACGACGACGACGACGACGACGACGACGACGACGACGACGACGACGACGACGACGACGACGACGGGCGACGAATCGAGGTTTTGGGCAGTCCTGGGGCGCCCTCGTGGCCACGGGCGGGTCCGCCCTGAAGTTCTCGTGAGAACGCGCCCCAGGAGAGGTCCAGGGGTCCAGGGATGGATTGTGACCCTGGCGGGTTCGAAGTTCGAGGTTTTCGGGCGCTTTCATCGGTCCTCGGTGGTTTTCTCCGGCCCCGCCGTGCCTTCCAGCAGCTGCGCCTCCCCGAAGGCGTCCTGGGGAGGCCCCGGTCTTCGGGAACGGCCGATGAGGAGGAAGAGGAGGAGGAGGAGGAGGAGGAGGAGGCGGCGGAGGCGGAGGCGGAGGCGGAGGCTGAGGCGGAGAGGAGGAGGACGAGACGAAGGTGGAGGAGGAGGAGGAGGAGGGGAGGAGGAGGAGAAGAAAGAGAAGAAGAAGGAGGAGGAGGAGGAAGAAAAGGTGGGGGAAGGAAAGGAGGACGAGGAAAGGAAGAGGAGGAGGATGAGGAGGAGGAAGAGCAGGAGGAGGAGCAGGAGGAGGAGCAGGAGGAGGAGTAGGAGGAGGAGGAGCAGGAGGAGGAGCAGGAGGAGGAGGAGGAGGAGGAGGAGGAGGAGGAGGAAGGAGGAGGAGGAGGAGTTGGAGGAGGAGGAGGAGGAGCAGGAGGAGAAGGAAGAGGTGAAGGAGCAGGAGGAGAAATAATAATACTAATAAAAGTAATCATCAAACTAGTAATATGAATAATAATCGGAATCACATCACGATCAATAATAATAGTAATAATGGTAATCAGAATAAACATCTTGATCGTACGAATATTGATAATAAGATATTCGTAATTATATTAATACTCTCACTGATGATATTGAAAATACTATTAAGAGTAAATAATAACGGTCATACTACGAGTACGAAACATAATGAGAACACATACGAATCATACTACGATACGCAAGAAGACTATCATTACGACTACCAATAAAAATCCAGAGTAATAATAATACGACTAAGACGAATAATAATACTACTAATAATACTAGTCACAGTAATAATACTACTACTAGTAATAATGATGGTGATGAGAGGGAGAATCAAGAATGATTATTTAACCAGTATTAATAATGAGAAGAATACGACTGCTAACGATCAGAAGAAGAAACATAGCCATACTAATGCTAGTACTAATACGAATACGAACAGTACTACTACAACTAAGACGAATATTGGTAGTGTTACGAATAAGATTAAGAATAATCATGATACTAGCCTAATTTACGATCAATAAGAATAACACTATTATTATAATAGTGATAATATTACTAATAATACTACTGATAACAAAAGTACGACGAACACACTAAGGATAATAATACGATAACTAATACTAATATGAAGAGGAGGACGAGGAGGAAGAGGAGCAGGAAGACGATGAGGCGGAAGAGGAGGAGGAGGGGGAGGTGGGGGAGCAGGGGAGGAGGAGGAGGAGGAGGGAGGTGGGGAGGGGAGGAGAGGGAGGAGAGGAGGAGGAGGAGGAGAGCAGAGGAGGAGGAGGAGCAGGAGGAGCAGGAGGAGCAAGAGGTAGCAGGAGCCAGCGGGAGGGAGGGGGTAGGGAGAGGGGGAAGGGGATGCGGAGGAGGAGGCGGAGCGGGAGGGGGAGGGTGGGGTAGGGGGAGGAGGAGGGGAGGGGGACGGGGTGCGGAGGGGGGAGGAGGGTAAGAGCAGAAGGAGGAGGAGGAGAGAGGAGGAGGAGGCGGAGGAGGACGGGGAACGGGGGGAGGAAAGGGAGGGGAGGGGGGAGGGGGGAGGGAGGGGCTCCACAGGCCCCCGAGTAATCGGGGGCGGTCTCAACGCTTCACCCCCAACCCTGGGCCCCAGGGGCGCCGCCAGAGGCGGCGCCAGGGTATCGAGAACGCTCTGGACTGCTCGGAGGGCCTGTGGAGGCCAGCTGGGGCAACTCGGGGGGCCTTGTAAGGCTAGCCAGGACTACTCGGGGGAGGCTGCGAGTCTTACAGTAGTTCTTGGTCCGTTGAGTGTTGGTGGGCCCCAGCCTCTCCCCCCCGGCCCGCCAGGTGAACTCCCTGAGGGACGCGTGCCCGTGGCTGCTGCTGGGCCTGCTGTTCACGGGTGCCCTGCAGGCCCCTCCTCGATCGATTCTCTTTCATCATCCCTCCTCCTCCTCGTCGTCGTCCTCCTTGTCGTCGTCCTCCTCCTCCTTCGCCTCCTCCTCCTCGTCCTCCTGCTCCTGCTGCTCCTCCTCCTCCTCCTCCTCCTCCTCCTCCTCCTCCTCCTCGTCCTCGTCCTCGTCGTCCTCCTCCTCCTCTCCTCGTCATCCTCCCTCTCCTCCTCCTTCTCCTCCTCCTGTTCCTCCTTCCCCTTCAACTCCTCAACATTTTCCCTTCCTCCTCCTCCACTTCCATCTCGCCTCGAGACCATGTTTTCCTCCACCAAGGGGTAACACGTATTACCCCCCCTGCCCCCCTCCGTAACTGTAACGCCCCGGCCTGGTCCAGTGCGCGATCCCCGGCAGCTTAGGGCACGTGGTCCACGAGGGCATTACTAGTGCCGCGGTGAACGCGGGCGTGCATTACGGTGTACGCAGGCACTGCGGTGTACACGGGCGTTGTGGCGCACACATCTGTCGTTGCAGCAGCAGCTGTGGTGTGCAGTGGCATGGTGGGTGTACGGAAGCATTGTGGTGGACGCATCACAAGCCCTGTGGTGTACACAGGTGCCGTGATGTACACAATCGCTGTAGTGCGCAAATTCGCTATGATGTAAGCGTGCGCTGTTGGCTAACATGTACCCACGCATCTCTTCCTACTTCCTCCTCCTCGCTCTTCATGTTCGTCCTCCTCCTCCTCGTCCTCCTTGCGCATACAGGACGTGGGCATTGTGGTGTTCACAAGCATTGTGGTGCACACAAGCCTTGTGGTGCACGCAGGCGGCATTTTCACATTCGCTGCGGGCTCAAAAAATGTTCGCCAGAAAAAATCATAAGCACAATCAGATCACATATGGAATATGATATATTCGGGTCCCCAGCGAATTCCTTGACTTTGGCTCTGTCGGGGCCGTAGAGGTGTACACGAGGAGGAGGACGAGGAGGAGGAGGAGGAGGAAGAGAAGGAATACGAATATAGGTGTGCGCAGGCTGTGCGTGGTGCATCACGCAGATCCGTTGGCGGTTTCGCGCGCGGATTCAATTCTCGCAACGAACTTCTTTTAGATGACGGTGTGCATTTCGGAAGTGCTCTTGGAAAAAGACAGCGGGCCCCGAGCTGTGGACCCCATCGTGGGGTTCCTTTTACTCCTCCTGCTCCTCCTGCTGGTGCTGCTGTTCCTCCTGCTTCTCCTGCGTGCACTCCCTCGGCTGACGCCGCTCCGCGCGCCCCCAAGCCGCGTGGTGTTCACGGGCGTCGTTGCGCGACAAGTTGCCATGACTTGCGCAGTCGCTACGGCATGCGCAGGCGTTGCGGGCTCAACATATCTGAGCGTTCCTCGGGCCAGAAAATACATTTTCACAATCAAGTCAGACATTAACTTTGATACGTTCGGGCTCCCGACGATTTTCTGGAGCTTGGCTCGGTTAGGACCTTCAGGCGTACGCGAGCTCTGTGGTGCACACAGGCACTGTGGTGCACAGGGGGTGCTGAAACAGCAGCTGCGGTGCACGCAGGCGCCGTGGTGCGCACAAGCCGCGTGATGTGCAAAATGCTGCGCACGGGTGACATGGTGTATACAGTCGCCGCGGTGCACGCGCGCATCCCATTTCTGTAGCAGTCCTGGTGCACAAAAGGGACTGTGGTGTACAGGGCCCGCGGTGCGTGCGCAGGCACTGTGGGCTTGGGCGGCGACGACGACGACGACGACGACGACGACGACGACGACGACGACGACGACGTAGGCGGCGCGCCTCTGGGAGCGCGCGCCATGGACCCCTTGCCGTTACCCCCCCCCGCCCCCCCCCCGCGGGTAACGTGGTCATCCCACAGGAACAGAAGGATGGTCTCCCCCGTATCGCCGTTCTCTTGCCTTCCTTCCTCGCTGCTCTGTTGATGTGCCTTGTAGGCCCCCCTTTCTGCTTCTCCTCCTTCTCCTCCTTTTCCTGCCCTCCTTCTTCATCAGTATCGTTGTTGTCGTCGTCATCACCATCACCCCCGCTACCAGAATCATCAACAACATTATCCCGGTGCGACCCTATCTAGGAGTTGGAGCCCCTAGGAAAGCAGAATTTGCAGTAACGGTAAAGCTAAACTGAAGCTAAGCTAAAGCTAGGCTACGGCTAAGCTAAAGCTAAGCTAAAGCTAAGTTAAAACTAAGCTACAGCTAAGCTGAAGCTAAGTTAAAGCTAAGCTAAAGCTAAGCTGAAGTTAAGCTGAAGCTAAGCTGAAGCTAGGCTAAAGCTAAGCTAAAGCTAAGGTAAAGCTAAGCTAAAGTTACGCTAGCACTAAGCTACAGCTAGGCTAAATTTAAGCTAAAGCTAAGCTGCAGCTAAGCTAAAGCTAAAACTAAGCTAAAGCTGAAGCTAAAGCTAATACTGAGCTAAAGCTGAGCTAAAGCTAAGCTAGAGCTAAACGAAAGCCAAGCTAAAGCTAACGCTAAAGCTAAAGCTAAAGCTACAGCTACAGCTCCCAGCTAAGCTAAGCCAAGCTAGGCTAGTCTAAGCTAAGCTAAGCTAAGAAGCTAAGCTAAGCTAAGATGAAATGAGATAAGCTAGGCTAGGCTAGGCTAAGCTAAGCTAAGCGAATCTGATATAAGCTAAACTAAGCTATGATAAGCTAAGCTAGGCTAGGCTATGCTATACTGTGCTATGCTATGCTATGCTATGCTATGCTGCGCTGTGCTATGCTAAGCAATGCTTTGCTATGCTATGCTATGCTGCGCTATGTTATGCTGAGCTATGCTGAGCTATGCTATGCTATGCTATGCTATGCTGTGCTAATGCTGCGCCGCACTATGCTGCGCTAAGCTAACCTAAGGTAAGCTAAGCTAAGCGATGCTAAGCTAAGCTAAGTCAAGCTAAACTAAGCTATGCTAAGCTAAGCTAAGCTCAGATGAGATAAGCTGAGATAAGCTAAGCTAAGCTAGGCTAGGCACAGCTAAGCTAAGCTAAGCTAAGATGAGATAAGCTAAGCTAAGCTAAGCTAAACTAAGATGAGATAAGCAAAGCTAAGCTAAGTGGACGTAACTGGGGGAACCGCGGGGCGGATGCCGGGGGAACCGCCCGGGGCGGGTTGCACTGCCCGGCCCCTTTAAGAAAGAGGGTAAGAAACCTTTAGGCAGAGCCTAGGTAGGGAATTACCATCACGCCATGCTCATCCCCACCATCATGATCAACCGCATTAACATCATCACCATCGTCGCCGTCGGTATCGTCGTTTCCGTCCCCGCCATCGTCGGTGTCATCATCATCATGATCATCATCAGGATCATCATCATCCTCATCATCATCATCACCATCACCATCATTAACAGCATCGACATCATCACCATCGTCATCGTCATCATCATACACGTAATCATGACCACCACCAGCGTAATCGTCATCCGCCTCATCACCATCATCATCACCATAATCATCCGCGCGCTCATCACTATAACCATCGTCATCAATAGCTGTCTCTGCATCGTCATCATCATCACCACCATCAGCATCAGCATCATCATTATCATCGTCATCGTCATCGTCATCGTCATTGCCGTCATCATCATCGTCACCATCACCATCATTACCGTCGTAATCAGCAGCAGCACCGTCGTCGTCGTCGTCGTCAGCACCGTCACCACTATTACTATCGCCATCGCCATCACCATCCACCATTACCATTCCTTATCACCATCACAATCACCTTCGTCATCCTCCCTCCTCTCACCTCCCTCCTCTCCTCCGCCTCCCCCCCCTTCTCCCTCCCTCCCCCCTCCCTCCTCCCCCCTCCCCCCTTCCCCCCATCCCTCCCCGCTCCTTCCCTCCTCGTCCGCAGACGTATTGACTCGAGCGCTGCCCGCTCCAGGGGCGGCCCGCCGGTTTAAGAGGCGATGCTCGACTACTCCAAATTCGACAAGATCGGGGAGCCTGGGGGTGGCCTCACCCCCCCTCCCCTCCTCCCCTCCCCTCCTCCCCCTCCTCCTCCTCCTCCTCCTCCTCCTCCTCGTCCTTCTCCTCCTCTCCTCCTCCTCCTCCTCCTCCTCCTCGTCTTCCTCCTCTTCCTCCTCCTCCTCCTCCTCCTCCTCCTCCTCCTCCTCCTCCTCCTCCTCCTCCTCCTCCCTCCGTCCTCCTCCTCCTCCTCCTCCTCCTCCTCCTCCTCCTCCTCCTCCTCCTCCTCCTCCTCCTCCTCCTCCTCCTCCCCCCCTCTCGTGCGGCCCCCGCTCGGCTTCGACATCCCCCTAGAGCCAGCCTGCAGGAGGTTTTTGGGCGGTTTGGGGGAGATTTTTGGGCGGGAGGTTTTTGGGCTCGAGGGGGATCGATGATTTTTAGTAGGTTTGTGGGAGTTTTTTGGGCTCGAGGGGGATCGACAGTGGGAGCTCTTGGGGCGGTCTGGGCTCTCCTGGGGGGCCTCTCTGGGGAGAGCTCTCTGGAGAGCGGCTCGAGGACTTGGGAGGTCTCAGGGGTGGGCACCCACACCAAGATCGGCGGTTGCCTCCGGCGAGGGAAATGGATCCCGATGTGGGTGAATTGTAGTCATATTCGGGCTTCCTGAGCTCGAAGAAGAAAAACGCCATAAGCATAAACTTTTGGCGCTCCTCGCGGATTCTTTGATCCGCGCTGGGCCCCCTTGGCGGCGCCTCTGGCGCCGCCCCTGGCGCGCTCCGCGCGCTAGGGAGGGGGGTTCAGCGCAGATCCCAGAGATCCGCGCGGAGCTCCGAAAGTTGATGTTTTGTTGTTTTTTGTTCCTCTGTGAGTGGCCGAGAGATTACCACCAACACTAAGATCTAGGATCAGCTCCCCCCGGAGAAGGCACCCCCCTGTGTTGGCGTTGGTGCCCATGTCCGAGCCCCCAGCTCTCAGCAAACCCACACCCCCCCTAGACCCCTGACGTCTTTTTCAAGAGTCTAGACCCATCTCCAGGGGCCAGCTTTGCAGCCTGAGTCGGTTTTCGACGGTCCCGCGGCCCAGTAAACGCCCCACAATGGCCGAAAATAGCGAAAACAATCCCGTCGTGATTTCTTCATGACTCGAGGGGATCTGGACCCGCAGGAGACTCTCGGAGAAGCTGTCATCACTGCCGTGATGCTTTCGGGCGCCGGGATGCCCGCCGCCGCCGCCGCCGCCGCCGCCGCCGCCGCCGTCGTCGTCGTCTTCGTCGTCGTCGTCGTCGTCGTCGTCGTCGTCGTCGTCGTCGTCGTCGTCGTTGTCGTAGGTCGTCGTAAGTCGTCGTCGCCGTCGTCGTCGCCTTCGTCGAGGGCCGCCCGTCGGCCGAGCGTGTGGCCCGAGCGCCGCGGCGCGCACGAGGCGTCCCTGCACCGCCGCCGCCGCCGTGCCCGTCGGCGGCCAGGGCCGGTGGCCCCCTGGGGGCGGCGCGTGCGCGCCCTCGGCTCCTCCTCCTCCTCCTCCTCCTCCTCCTCCTCCTCCTCCTCCTCCTCCTCCTCTTCTCTCCTCCTCCTCTTTTCCTCCCCTCCTCCCCCTCCTCTCCTCCTCCTCCTTCCTCCTCCTCCTCCTCCTCCTCCTCCTCCTCCTCCTCCTCCTCCTCCTCCTCCTCCCTCGGCGAGCGCAACTCTGCGTGGCCGGGCCCAGGGCCCTGGCATCGCTTGGGCGTGTGGCATCGCTTTGGGCGGTGGCCGTTAGTCGGCGGGGGCCATCGAGGAGCATCTCGGGTCATCTGGCAGAGGAGGCACGCACGAAGCCAAAGAGACGCGCGGGGAAGGGGCGCCCGAGCGATGGCGAGGGGGAGGATCTGCACGTCCCGGGGGCGCCCCAGCGATGGCCCTGGCCAAGGCGCGCGGGTGGCGCCACAGATGCCTCCTGCGGAGCCCCTCGGCCTCGAATGCACCCCAGCAGGCCCCTCGCCCTCCGAGGGACCCCACCCGCCTCAGGTGAAGAGGAGGAGGGGGTCAGGATCAGCAGGCTGACGAGCGACGAGGAGGAGGAGGAGGAGGAGGAGGAGGAGGAGGAGGAGGAGGAGGAGAAGGAGGAGAAGGAGGATCAGCAGGCTGACGAACGACGAGGAGGCCGAGGAGGAGGAGGAGGATTAGGAGAGGAGGAGGAGGAGGAGGAGGAGGAGGAGGAGGAGGAGGAGGAGGAGGAGGAGGAGGAGGAGGAGGAGGAGGGAGGAGGAGGATTGAGAAGAGGAGGGGGTCAGGATCAGCAGGCGGACGAGCGACGAGGAGGAGGAGGAGGAGGAGGAGGAGGAGGAGGAGGAGGACCAGTGTAAACCCAATAGGCATTAACGATGTTGGAATAAACCTTCCCTCCAAGCTCCCTCTTCAGAGGCCCCTACAACAGTTCACTTCCACTGAGGGAACTGCCTCGTTGGAAGACAACCGTTCGAAGACCCTGAAGCATGCCAAAACATTGTTCTCAGGATTCCAGCGCCACGGATCAACCTTACTGTTGCGTCTTTACGGTCCTGAATCCAGCCAGAGGCCAGTCCTGGGACTTCAACACCGCGAATAAACGTAACTGTTGCACCCTCATAAGCATGAGTCCGTCCAAAACATAATCTCTGGCACACTGATCATGGGATTCCGTGAAGCTCTTGCAAATTTAAACGAACGTGCGCGCGCTAAGGCGCGAGCCACATGTTGAAAAGGAACCGCCCTCAA
>CAUYUJ010007037.1:39471-49471 GCA_963575745.1 Prorocentrum cordatum
ATGCCTCCGAGAGAGCTCCCCGGAAGCGTCCGGGCAGCCTTCGAGGCGAGGCGCTCGCCCGCGAGGAGGCCCTCCTCCCCTCTCCGAGCCCGGCCCGCGCCCGAGGAGTCGTCGGAGTCGGAGGACGGCGCCGACCTGGACGCGGCCGGCGCGCTGGCGGGCCTGCTGCCGCAGGGCGCGGAGCAGCCCGGGGGCCCCTGCGAGCCGGCGTCGCCGCCGGAGACGCCGCGCCCCGTGGGCAGGAGCAGCGGCGCGGGCGGCGGCGCCGAGGACTCCAGCAGTGGCGAAGCGTCCCGGCGTGCCTCTATAGGCCCACCAAGCCATGTTCTGAGAACCTTTTCTTGTGGTCTGCAGGAAATGTGTGTTCGAACAGTTCTGGCTGGGGCTGGCTTGTCCTAACACATCGGGGTGATGTTCTAAGAGCATTGTGTTTGTTCTTAGAACCTTTTTAGTTTCTAAGAGCATGTCGTGGTACGCCTCTTAGGAATGCCGGGACGGTCGGTCCCTGCTCAAAGGACTGTGCGGACGAGGCCCCGGCTCCAGATCCGCCGTGTTCTGAGCGATGTCGCAAGCAGGGCGGAGATTTCTGCCCTGCTGTCCCTCTAATCCTCGATCTCTGCCCTGCCTTGCTGTCGCTGGTTCCGCCCTGCGTTTGCGGAAGCATCCGCCTTCTTTTTTTTCTGAGGCGCACATTTCAGCAATTTTTGTCGCATCGTTTCGGGTACCTTCCCGACGCACATGTGAGTCGGGAGCTAAAACACAGTACGTCGGATCCGGAGCCAGGGAAAGTGGTTCAATGCATATGTTCCGGCATCGGGAACGCCTGCTCAAGGGCGGCTGGAAAGTTGATCGAATGAGCTTCTTTGGAATTCACGTCGTGCTGACCCCCGGCGCGCGAGGAAGCGAGGCCAACACCTGCGCCTTCTGCACCGTATCTGGCGAACCCGATATCACCCGACGCAGAATCCTGAACTGGCGCCCTCGCTCCCCCAGACCGTGCTCCAGCGTCGTGTCTCAGTGTCGTGTCCCTCTTCTTGTCCCCTTCTTGCACGTCTCCGTGCCCGTGTGGTTTATCGGCGGTGCTGGCACCGTGGACATGTACACACGCCGCTGGCATTTCTTCTTGCACCCGGTCCCTGCCGGAGTTTGGCAGACTTGCGTTTTTGCTGCGTGTTCCTTCCCCTTTTCGGAAGATACCTGCACGCTGCATTGCTTTGGATCCTCGGGTAGAGGACTGGTACACCAGTGTACGTACGACGACTGGCCGTCGCCGAGTGTCTGGGGAGCAGTTTTAGGGGGCCACATGCACCCCAACCCCTACCCCCCACAAGTTCTGAGGGGGAGGGTGGGGTTCACTTCGTTCGGGAGCTCCCGAGCGAAGTGAACCCCACCCTCCCTCTCCGAAATCGTGGGGGGTAGGGGTAGGGTTCGCATGTGGCCCCCTAAGTTTACCCCAGGGTCACATTTACTTGGCCTTTAGTCATGGTGCTCTCATGCGTTGCGTTGGATGTTCGAGGGTGATGGAAGAAGTGCCAGCCGCCCCAGGACAGGCGTCTCCCCCCAGAGGAGGGAGGAGGAGGAGGGAGGAGGAGGAGGAGGAGGAGGAGGAGGAGGAGGAGGAGGAGGAGGAGGAGGATCCCCGACGTCATGTGTTTTTTGTTTCATGCCGGCGACCCCCAAAGAGTCTGGACGCATTCCCCGGGGCCGGTTGTGCCTCCCGAGCCGTTTCCTTGACGGCCCCGCGGGCCGGCGAGCGCCCCCGGAGAGGCCCGGCAAGTATAGCCAGAGCCTCCCGTCGTGGTCGTTGGCGGTGGCATCGCCTCTCCGCCTCCCTCCCGTCGCCGAGCGCCTCCCCGACGCTTCCTCCGCCTCTGCTGCCAGGAGGAGGAGGAGGAGGAGGAGGAGGAGGAGGAGGAGGAGGAGGAGGAGGAGGAGTACCGACGAGGAGGGGGAGTAGGGAGGAGGAGGAGGGAGGGAGGGAGCGAGAGTAGGGGGAGGGGAGGAGGAGGAGGGAGGGAGGAGGAGAGGGGGAGGAGGAGGAGGAGGGGGAAGAGGAGGAGGAGGAGGAGGAGGAGGACGAGGAGGAGGCCCCTGCGCACGGCTCGAGGGGGTCTGGGCGCCGATGGCGGAGAGAAGTGTCGCCTGCGCCGCGCCTCCGCCGCCGGAGGACGGCGCCGCGGGCGTGCCGCCGCCCAGCTTCGAGCGCTTCCTGGCGCTCGCGGAGGGCGCCGAGCAGCAGCAGCGCGAGGATCCCCGAGCGGGCGGGCCGGCGGAGGCGCAGATCTCCGACGATCTGACGCCGTCGCCGTCGTCGTCGTCGTCGTCGTCGTCGTCGCCGTCGCCGTCGCCCGTCGTTCTCGTCGCCGTCGTCGCCGTCGCCGTCGTCGTCGTCGGAGGGGGCCGCTCAAGCTTTCGTCAGGCCTGCGCAGTGTCCGCAAGAGCGAGAGCGCAGCTGAGCACAGGATGGCGTGCAGGCCTCCTAGAGGGGGTCGGAGGATCGCGCCGCATCGCCGATGCGGCTCGATGAGGAGCCCGAGTTGCTTCACGTCGACGTCACCGATGCATCACCGACATCGACGATGCGTCGCTGGTGCATCGCCGATGCATCGACGATGCATCGCCGATGCATCGCCGATGCATCGGCGCTCTGGCGCGATAACCCCATCTACTCGGACCCCATCTGGGAGGCCTCGAATTTCGTGGGGCGTTTTAGCTTCGGCTTCGTTTTGCCCGAAGAAGAAGAAGAAACGCCAGAAACATAAACTTGTGGCGCTCCGCGCGGATTTCTTGGATTCGCGCTGGGCCCCTCCCCGGCGGCGTCGCCGGCGCCGCCCTTGGCGCGCTCCGCGCGCCAGGGAGGAGGGTCCAGCGCAGATGCAAGAAATCCGCGCGGAGCGCCACAAGTTTATGTGTATGCCGATTTTTCTTCTACCATGCTTGGGTCGACCTGACCGGTGTTTCGGCGATGGCGTGGGCCGTGTTCGCTTCGGCTTCGTTCTGCAGCAGACCCAGACCCCGTCGAGTCATAAAAATCATGACGGGAGGTGTTTTCGCTATTTTCGACTGGAAGCTTTTACCGGGCCGCAGGACCGTCGAAAGACGACTCACTCAGGATGAAATGCGGGCCCCAGGGAGTGAGTCGGAAAGGGGAGACAGGACGAGGGAGAGCGAGAGCAAAGCGAAAGCGAGAGAGCACTGTTTTTGGTCGAGCCCTGCTTCCACCTGCGGTTTCCTCGACGTCGGCCCTCGCGGGGGCCGTGCGGGGGCCTCGGGGCCCCTCGAGCGCGGAGAGCTGGGGCGACGAGCTGCCCCCGGAGATGCGGTCGGGACCTTCGGGGCCGCGGATGGCACAGATCAGGCCGGCGGACGTCAGAGAGGGCGTCCCAGCCATGATCGCGTCGTTAAAAAAAAACACAGGACGGTCGGTTCTCCGCTATTTTCGACCCCTGGGGGCCCTCGCCGGCCCCCAGGGACCGTCAAACAACGACTCGGGATGAAAAGCCGGCCCCAGGGAAAGGGTCTGGACTTCCGGGGACGCCGTCCTGAAAAAATCAGGACGTCGCATGTCTGGGGTTCGATCGGCGGCGAGCGACGGGGGGAAGCGAGAAGGAGAAGGCCTTCTCAGAAGGCGGCGGGACTTCTCGTGAGCCCTCGCGCCTTCTGAGAAGTGTTCTGCGTCTTCGGGGAGGGCTCAGGAAACTTCTCAGGAGACTGGGGGACTTCCGAGCCTTCTAAGAAGGCCCGCCCCCTCTCACCTCCCCCCCGGGCGCGCCGCCAATTCCAGGCCCGAGTCGTGGGTTACGGCCCAGAAGCCGATCCGTGGGCGGCACTTATGCACCACCACCCTGGCCGTTGCTGGCCATCGCTGGCCATCGTGGGCCCCAGGGTCTCCGAAATCCAGGCGTTTTCGCCCGGTTTCGGGCCCTGGGATCCTCGAACAGATATCGATGCTGCTCGAACAATGCAGCAGAAAGATACGGGTCCAGGGCTCGGGTCGTCATCCTTCACCATGTTGTACGTATTGCGAAGGCCTTACGGCCGGTGCCGCCGACCCTGGAAGTGGACGACGAGGACGACGAGGCCGAGGACGAGGAGCAGAAGGGGGGGGTGGGAGAGGCAGCGGGTTGAGGGGAAGGAAGAGCAGCAGGAGGGAGGCCAGGGCCGTGATGTTTCACCATGTTGTGCGTGTTCGCTTCGCGCCGTCGGATCTCAGGGGTAGTGCATACCCCCCTGGCCCCGGACGGGGGGGGGGGGGGGCGCACGGACCGTGCCTGGGGGTCCAGTGTTCTCGTGGCATCGCTCGGATGTGTGGTTCTGTCTCGACGAGGACCATCGAAGAGCAGTGTGGGCCATCCTGCGAGACAGTGCGCGCACGAGGCCGAAGCGTGCACGGGGGAATGGACGTCCGAGCGACGGCGAGCTCCGGGCTCCAGGCCTCCCGGAGGGGGTCCGAGCACTTGGGGGTCAGAGAATCGCGCCGCACCACCGCAGCGGCGCTGCGGCCCGATGTGGAGATCGGTTCCTCCGTGCCGACGTCACCGCCGCATCGCCAACGTCGCTGATGCATCGCAGATGCTAGATCGATTTCTCCGTGCCGACGTCACCGCCGCATCGCCGACGTCGCCGATGCATCGCAGATGCTTCGGCGATGCGTCGGCGGCGCGGCGCGGTCCTCCGACCCCATCTGCTCGGACTCCATTTCCGAGGCCTCGAGGGGTGGCCACGACGAAGCGCTTTTTTTCTTCTTTACTTCTTCGAGGCATCTTAGTACCTCTTTATAATCATATTCTTTTCCTCCACCTACATACTCTACTCTTTCTTTTCTATACCTTCTCTCAAATTCTCTTCTTATTTTTTTCATTCTTATCTCCCCCCCTTCCCCCAAACCCTTATCTTCCTACCCCCCCCCCCCCCCCCCCCCCCCCCCCCCCCCCCCCCCCAATTTTTTTTTTTTTCCCAATCCCCCCCCCCCCCCCCCCCCCCCCCCCCCCCCCCCCCCCCCCCTTGGTGAAGCACCATCGGGGCAACGATTACGGAAGGCATGGACGCATTCCTCCTCCTCCTCCTCCTCCTCCTCCTCCTCTCCTCCTCCTCCTCCTCCTCCTCCTCCCCTCCACCTCCTCCTCCTCCCCCTCCCTCCTCTTTCTTCTCCTCCTACCCTCCTTTGCTACCTCCTCCTGCTCATCCTCGCCTTCTCCTCCTCCTCATCCTTCTCCCTTCCTCCTCCTCCTCCTCCTCCTCCCTGTCCTCCTCATCCTCCTCCTCATCCTTCCTCCTCCTCCTCCTCCTCCTCCCCGCCCTTTCCCCTCCTCTTTCTTCTCCCCTTTCCTCCTTTGCTCTCCCCCTGCTCCCTCCTACCCCTCCTTCTTCCTTTCCCTCATACCTTCTCCCCTCCTCCTACTCCTCCTCCTCATGGCCTCCTCCTCTCCTCCTCCTCCTCCTACTCTCCTCTCCTCCTCCCCTCTCCTCCTCCTCCCCCTCCTTCTCCTCCTCCTCCTCCGACTTGGGGTCAACGATGGGGGGGATACTAGGCATAGGCGGGGATGCATCGACCCCCAAACGCCCATTGATCGCCGATAGGGGCTCGATAGCCCCAACCTGCACAGGAGGGTGCGGGTTCACTGTCGGGGGCCCATCGCCGATCTATCGGCGATGTATCGCCGATTCCAGGTCTATGCATCCCCCCCCATGCCAGTCCCCCCCTATCGTTGCCCCTTACATTAAGCAACACTCCCTCCTCCCGCGATTCAAAGTTGGCACGCTTACGAATGTACACTCGGACACTCGAGCTCGGAAGATCAGAAACCAACGTTGCTTTCGGGAGGAGGGTGTGAGCTCTAACATTATTTTCTGCGCGAGTATTGCTTAATCGTTTCCGACACCTGCAGGTCATCCGTGGGGGCGCGAAGATGACCATGCTTCGCGCGTCGCAGCCTGCGCCAGAGCGGCTGCCCTTCTCGAAGGGGCCGGCGCAATGAAGGCGAAGATGATCGCGCGCGAGGTGAGGTAACCTAGAAATGCAGACTGCCGGAGGTCCGCGCGAAGCTCTCGGATCGGTGCTGGAGCCCCCCTGGCGGCGCCTCCGGCCCCGCCCCTGGCGCGTTCCGCGCGCCAGAGAGGGGGATTCCAGCGCCGCTCCGAGAAACCCGCGAGGACACCTCCGAACACGTGAGCGTGTGTGTGTGCGTGTGTGTGCGTGGGTGTGTGCGTGCGTGCGTGCGTGCGTGCGTGCGTGCGTGTATGACTGTGTGTGTGCGCGTGTGTGTGACTGTGTGTGTGGCTGTGTGTGAACATACCCCAAGTGTAAAAGTAGTTTAAAAGTTTAATACCCCAAGTTTAAAAGTACGACAAAGATACCCCAAGCTAAAAAGTTTAATACCGCAAAAATGCCCCAAGTTAAAAAGTAGTAGTTTAAAAGTTAAAAGTTTAAAGCAATATTCAAGAATTCGTCCCCGGACTATTTTCTCACCTATTTTTTGACATTCCTCCTGTCGAGGGACAGGCCCGACTCAAAACCCGGCGCACCGCGCCCCGCGGTGCGCGACGCGCGGGGGCCTTCGGCGCCCTCGCCCCGCCCCCCTCGAGGAGGGCAGCCGCTCTGGCCCAGGCCGCGACGCGCGAAGCACGGCTGTCTCTGAGGGAAGCGAAGCGCGAAGCAGGGATATTCAAAAACAGCCAAAAAACAAAAAGCAATATGGGGACGATTGTCGGATCATTTTTGCATATTGTTGGGTATTTCGGATGTGTTGTTGTTGATGTTGAATTTTCATTTCTGAAGAATAAGTATTATTGATCCCCCCTCACCGGTGCATACTGCTTTTCTCAATCAAAGTGTGCCCCTCGACGCTCGCACCCTGTTTTTTGACAGGGATAGTCTTGACTGTGCCCCCGGCCCCCCGGATTACAACAACAGCGGCTCCCGCCTGAGACTTCCTCCAAATTTATTCAGGACTCCCGCTCTTTAGATTTCTTCACAATTTAATCAGGATCGGTGCTCCCGCCTGTGACTTCCTCGCAATTTAGTCAGGACCCGCGCTCCCATCTGAGACTTCCTCACAATTTACTCAGGAACGGTGCTCCCGCTTGAGACTTCCTCGCAATTCAATCAAGACTTCCTCGCAATTTAATCAAGACCCCCGCTCCCGCCAGAGAACCTTCACATGTTATTCAGGAATTGCGCTCTCGCTTGCGACTTCCATGCAATTTATTCAGAGATCGCGCTTTCGACGCTCAGGAAACACGCTGCGCCAAGGACGCCGTTACAATTTACTTAGTAGTCGCTTTCTCGCCATACTCAGGCGTCTCGCTTGAATGTCCCACCCGCCCGACCCGCCCGTCAGGGGATCGCCCGTCCGTCGTGGGCTCCCGCCCGAGACTTCCTTCAGGAACGGCGCTTTCGCCTAGGACTTCCTTGAACGTTCACGCTCTCACCTTTCTGCTCCTCCTCCCTCCTCCCTCCTCTCCTCCCTTCTCTCTCCCTCCTCTCTTCCCTCATCCTTATGCCTCTCTGCCATATCCCCTCTCCCTTCTCTCCCTCCTCCCTTCTCCCTCCCCTCTCCTGCCTCCTCCCTCCCTCTTTCTTTTTTTTTCTCTCTCTCTCTCTCTCTCTCTCTCTCTCCCCTCTCTCTCTCTCTCTCTTTCTCTACCTCTCTTATCTGTCTTTTCTGTCGTTTCTCTCTCTCTCTCTCTGCCTCTAATCAACCGCCCCCTTGTCCGCTCATTCTTTCCTGGCGTTTTCCCTCTTCCTTCGTCCCTCCCCCCCCCACCCACTCTCCCTCGTTCTCCCCCCCCCTTTTTGCAGGGCCCACCAATTCCAATGGCGGGCACATGTACGCCCACGAAGGGTTGTCCGCCCGTTCAGGTTTGCCCGCCTGTCTGTCTAAGCCCGCCGCCCCTCGCAAAGAGAAAGAATCCCCCCAAAGGGGGTGTGATCGAAGGCAAAAAGGGCGGGTATCGAGGGTGGGGGGAAGTCGTTTTGAATGACACGTGGGCAAGTAAGAGCGAACAGTCTTAGACTGATTGTTGTTGTTGTTGTTGTTGTTGTTGTTGTTGTTGTTGTTGTTGTCGTTGTCGTTGTCGTTGTCGTTGTCGTTGTCGTTGTCGTTGTCGTTGTTGTTGTTGTTGTTGTTGTTTTTGTTGTTGTTGTTGTTGTTGTTGTTGTTCTTGTTGTTGAACTCTCATTTTTGAAGAAGAACAATTATTGTTGATGCCCCCCGTCCGGTGCACATGTTTTTTTCTCGATTGAAGTGCCCTTCCCGGGGCTCGCACCATGTTTTTCCCCCCCCAAGGAAAGTCTTACTGTGTCGTTGGCCCCCGGGTTACAACAACAACGGCTCCCGCCTGATATTTCTTCACAATTTAGTCAGGACCCCCGCTCCCGCCCGAGACTTCCTTGCATTCTATTCAGGAATCGCGCTCTTGCTTGGGACTTCCGTATAATTTGTTTAGGAATCGCTCTCCCGGCGCTCTGGAGTCGTGCTCTCGCTGGAGACTTGCTTGCAATTTACTGAAGAATAGCGTCCTTGCGTTGGAAATTCTTGTAATTTATTTAATCGCTTCGCTCATTCCGCCGGCCCATAATGTCGCACCGTGGTCGCCTGTCCGAGTGGTCGTTTGCAGTGTGGAGCTGCGGCGTCGGGAGCTGTGTAGTTGTCGATCAATGTGTTAATGTTTTTTCATGGGGCTTCTAGGTGTTTGCAGTTTTTTGACGGCTTTGGTGCCATCGTGGGGGCGCGTTACCCGTGGTATCCCGCTGTGGGGCCGTTCGAGCCGGGGGAAGAGACATCTTATGCGATAGGGGAACCCTCGTGTCGGAGGGTGGCGGGCTTTGAATGCTAACGTTGGCTCTGTTATCGTCCTGATGTCCTCTGGCGTTGCGGACACGGGCGTGAAGGAACACTTCCTTGTGGCGTTTCTCTTACCATCTCTTTTCTAATTGGACTGGAGGAGGAGGAGGACGACGAGGAGGAGGAGGAGGAGGAGGAGGAAGAGGAGGAGGAGGAGGAGGAAGGAGGAGGGGGATGAGGAGCGATGAGGAGCGCCTTTGTCGTCGTCGTCGTCGTCGCCGCCGCCGCCGCGCGCCGCCGCCGCCCGCCGGCGTCGTCGTCGTCGTGGAGGGTCGAGGCTCGAGGCTGGAGGCTGAACGCGGGGGAGGAGGACCACCCCGACCCGCGTTTCCCAAGTCGCGTCTGGCTGGAGTCTTGGAGGCGTCCTGGGGGCCTCCTGAGGGTTTTTCGGAGGCCTCCAGAGGGCCTTTTGGAGGCCTCTTGAGGCCTCTTGAGGGCCTCTTGGGGGCCTCTTGGGGCCTTTGAGGGCGTCTTGGGGCCTCCCGGGGGCCTCTAAGGGCCGAGAGTTCGAAATTCTGTTTCGTGAGCCCCCTCTTGGGGCGTTCTTGAAGCGTTCTTGGGGCCCTCTTGGGCCGTCTTGGAGGCCTCTTGGGCCGTCTTGGAGCCGTCTTGGGCCATCTTGGAGCCCTCTTGGGGGCCTCTTGGGCCCTCTTGGGGCGATCTTGGAGGCCTCTTGAGCCGTTTAGGGGCGTCGGCGAACCGAAAAGGTTGAAACGCCCAAATCTGTCCAAAACCTATGGAACAAAAAAGCATTGTTTGTTTGCCTCTTGGGGCCCTCTTGGGAATGCACTTGGAGACCTCCTGGGGATCTTGGAGGCTTCTTGGGTCATCTTGGAGACTTTTTGGGCCGTCTGGAGGCCATCTTGGGCGTCGTGGAGCGATATTCGGGCGTTTCGGACCTCTCTTGGACTGTGTTGGGGGCGTTCTTGGGGCCCTCTTGGGCAGTCCTGGAGGCCTCTGGGGCCGTCTTGGAGCCGTCTTGGGGCCCTCTTGGGGGCCTCTTGGGCCCTCTTGGGGCGATCTTGGAGGCCTCTTGAGCCGTTTAGGGGCGTCGGGGAACCGAAAAGGTTCAAACGCCCAAATCTGTCCAAAACCAAAAGAAACAGCACAGTTTTTTGCCTTTTGGGGCCCTGTTGGGAGTGCTCCTGGAGGCC
>CAUYUJ010007038.1:0-49469 GCA_963575745.1 Prorocentrum cordatum
CCGACAATATCTGTCAAAGACACTCGATCAAAACGAATAATTCTGCAAAACTACCTTACATATGAAACCGATGCCAAACCTCTACATGTTTCTGACGAACGCGCCTGGTGATTCTGAATCAGTGACGTATGCGTATCAACCTATAGCTCCTCTACAACGAATTCTACACCGGAAACCGACAAAATTCGTTAACAAAATTCGAGAAACAATAATTCCGCGACCTAACTCTGATAATAAACCCAATTTAAACCTCTCGATGCTAAAAAAACGCGCTTGATGATTAATAATCTGTTCTTTAAATTCCAATTCCTACATCCCGAATTCAAGAAACCAAAAAGAAACAAAATGACACGAAATAATCAAATCATTTCGCGGGTTTATCTGGAATGACACACCGATTTGAAAACTCTACTTGCAACTAACGGATACGCCTGATAATTTTAAATTTGTTCTACAGAACACCAACTCTGTAACTACTCTGCAATTATTGCGACAAATCGAAAATGCGTGTCAAAATAACTCGAAACGGCCGATCCCGCCACAACGCTTTTTCACAAACCTAATGCCCGACCGAGAGGGAATCGGAATGGCGAGCAATAAAATCGAAGGTGGTGAAAACATATAGGACAGCTTAACCCTGTGATTCAATGTCGAGAACACTTTTTAACGGACTAAAACTCACCAAATTTCTGTCGAAATTTTCTGCTAACTAGCCCCGGAATTCCTCTTGACCTTCCAGCAACTAACTTAACCTCTAGAAGCTACTTTAACGAATAATGTAAGTGTGAAATTAATAGTTTCAAAAATTTCTCTTTGATTGGAATATTATTGATAATCAATACACATACGTCACCAATGCACAATTGTACTAAATGAAGCACATATATATATATATAGATACATATATATATATAATAAAAAATAAAAAAAAAATATAAAAAAAAATATTTTCTCACTCATCATATTTGCGGAATCGTGCAACTGTTGTTGCGTGCATCATTTATTGGTTCAAAACCTGAATGCAAACAACTGCGTATTATCGCTCTTTTCTCGGTGTAACTATCCTGCCTGGAAAAGTAGAATAACAAAATTTCCCGCCGTGGGGCCGGTTGATGTTTGCTATCTCGACTGCGCGCCTGCTTCATCTCGTAGGCCCTAACTGTCGTGTCTGCTGCCAACCGCTTTTCCAAACTTCTTCTGCATGGTCGTCGCATCCCCAAATGACTTCAAAGGACTGGAGCTGCCCGAATCAGAAGCGGGTAAATTCTTCGCTTTTCATTTCCTTCGATGTGAATGGAAAATATTTGTTCCTCAAGCTCGCATTCCGGATTCTTTCATCAATTCAAAAAGGTCGAGCGCTCAACGACTAGTGCGAAGGTTGCTCAAACAAAATGAACAAAATAGAGACACAGGCGGAAAAAAAGAAAAACAGAAACAGAAAAATACAAAAATAAAGCCAAACAAAATAACGGGCGCCAATTTCGACATCGAAGCAAGCGAAACCGCATCAAAAAAAATCTGGCAATTTCATTTGCGTGCTTTGGCAATTATTTTTGAAAGTCAAGTTCAGGTTTGGAATTCGTCAAGTCAGTGTAGTTTGGCGCGCCCGGGGGAAAGATGCACGTTTGCGTGTTCGGTTTGCGACTATTTTAATGGACTCGTTTTGTATTGGAAACTTTTGTATAGAGCGTTCTGGGCATTTTGTTCCCATTTGTTTGGGAAACGTGTCACATTGGTTTATATGGAGATTTCCGAAAATATTGGGTTCATTGATTTTTTGAAAGTTCACAATTTGTCGCACATTGAATATAAAACGGTTTTTTGTTCGTCTGTATTTTTTTTTTTTTCAGACGATTTCAATAGGATTCCATGCAAATATAATATTCTGAGCCCGAACGTTTGTCTAATTTTCCCGACGGAACATTCTTTTGTAAGCAATGAGCGTATTCTTATGATTCATATCACGAATTATTTTCGCATTTTGTTTGTTTGTTATCCAGGTCTACAAGCGCCAGCATGACGAGGTTCTTTATTTCGATAGCGATGTTTTGCTGCACTTCACAATTTTCGTTCTGCGGATTATAATTTGTTTCTCGTTTTCGTCGTGCCACGGGCAGCATCTGCGCGTTTCTATCCCGCTCGCAGGCCCTCGAGCGTCCCAGGGCATATAAAAAACATGATGCATTAAAATCATCGGTCATGTACGAATATCTACAACAATATTTCGACACACGCGATCAAAAAATTGCTTCTTAATATCAGATCTTACAAGGCATACGAATTCAAAATGCAACTCTGAAATTTGCAATTGTAAAATATTCTGCAGAAAACCATGTGCTGATATATTATTTTCTGAAAATTACAAACTTTCTTGTTGTGTCCGAATTTTAACTCCGCAAATATGAGAATACACGTGATAACTCATAAACGTGTAGATTTTCTATTCGATTCGTTTCTGTATTTCCGATACGTCTGCGCTTTTGTCTATACCGAACAAAAAAACAACAATCATTTCTTCTTGAACTGCTAAATAATTGTACTTGAACATTTAAAAATCATGCTTAAACAGACGTAACAATGAAAACAAATCCATCGATTTAAAAACTAACGCTCTTCTCCATTTAATTATAATGAAAGATAATTCAAACTTCGCATATAATTATCAATCGGTGTTCCTTCAAATTGGCTAATCGTTTTTTTTTTTTTTTGTTTTCAATTGTTTTTGTTTCTTCTCTAATGTTTTCTCGCGACATTATATATGAGCAGGAACTCTATTCCCACGGCGGTACGAAAGTTTGACGGTTTACCGCTGGCGCCCAGCGGGAATTGCACGAAGGATCGCTCTAAACGAGTGGAGTAAATCTGAGCACGCCAAGTCAAAAACGATGAGAAAATGAGGATCCCGAATAACAATTTTCTTGATCCGGGTGCTGGCTTGGCGCGTTCTCGCTTTGAGGGTTTCGCCTTCCTGCCTTTTCTTTCTCTCTCTTTTCGTTTCTCGTCTGCTCATCCTTTCTTTCCACCCTCGCTTACCTTTTTCTTTTGCTTCTGGCTTTCCTTTCTTCTGTGTGCGTCTTCGAACGTTCTTCTTGCGCTTCTCTCGCCTGTCGGCTTTTTTCGGAGGTCCGAAGGCCCATATTGTCGAACACATGTGCTAAAACTCGATACGGACATGAAAGAAACTTCTATGAAACAAGAACAAACAACTTGCTCTCGGCTTCGGAACGACTTTGAGAGAGAATGTCAATTGCACAAGAAAATTTTGATTGCTCGGAAAAACACAAAGGTTCTCGAACCAAAATTGGAATCAAAATACTAACATCATCTACTACCACTAAAACAATATAGAAACAATCTGAATATATGGTTTGAACAAATATAATCAAACTTAACATTCCAAAACATTGCTTGTGAGAAAATCATGGCGGCAGGTTAACTGGGCCTCAACGGTAAACCGTCAATCTTTCGTATCGCTGAGAGACTCCTAACCTTCTTTCTATTGAAACAAACATGTTCTCAATGAAACACTGATAGAAAATTTATCTGAAACGTCTAACACTATTGCTGCTAATTTTCTTCGCATTCTTTCGCTGAACAAATTAAATCAAACGACGCCCATGATTACCGTCTTATTTATGTTTAACGTCAAATATGATGAAAAATCACTGTTATTTCGAAAACATCGGTCTAATATCAATAATAATCCATCGATTTAACTCTAATTGCAAGTTTCATTAAAATTCTCTGAATGCTTAAAAATAATTTCGGGCGTTAGAAACACCCATTTGAAAAATTGAACAACAATTATTATTTTGCTTACTTCCCGTCCTGTTAAATTCTTCGTACAAATCCCAACGTCCTCCCGCTCGTTTCCGCTTCTGATTTTGATCTGAGCTCGATCTGGTGTTTCATCGTCAACAAACGGCGGCATGACGGCCGCATCGAGTCATCTTAACACGCTTTCATTATTTTTTTCTTCAAATTGACCTCAAAACAACTTTAAAAAACAATACTTATATATAAAAAATCATCAAAATTGTTCGGATTAGAGGTTTAGAATCGTGCTGGTTGAACTTGGTGAACACAATTATTATACAAACGTTCAATGCTGTTGATTAGAACGAATTTTAGACATGTAATGCATATTTTTAGCATCTAAACATTTTGATTCTTCCATAATTCTAATTAAGTCACAAAATCTTTCATATTTGACGAATTCTGTCGAAACAATCCTTTTTTTTGCTGTAGAGAATTGCAAAACTTATACGTATACGCTGTCATTTCAAAATTGTTTACTTCGACTGAGATTCGCAAATATACGTGTAAATATTGACGGGTCTTGACAATGTTGTCGGTTTTGAACAACAATTTGGAATCCGTATTTCCAGAAACTGTTTAAACATCCTGAACCACGTTTCTTAATTACACCGAGAGATTTCAACTTGAAAGAGATCCGCAAAACGATTTGAACTTTCGGTTCTCTAATCGTTTTGTATATATATATATATATATAAAAATATATATATGTATATATATATGTATATAATTATGGTTTTATAATCGGTTCTGTAAACAATGATTTGAACTTATGTATGTATATATATATGTATATACACACACACATATATATATATATATATATAAATATACGGCGGGTCCGCGTCGCGACTCCCTGGTTCCCGACCCCCGCGTGGATCGTTCGACCTGGAACGATCGGCAGACCGTTCAACTTGGAGCGATTCCAAGCCGCCGCTGGCGTTCAACCTTGAACGGCGGCGGCGGGGTCGCCGCCAGTCGACACGACGCGAACCTTCCGTATATATATATATATACACATCTACATCTACATCTACATCTACATATCTATCTATCTATATCTCTCTCTCTCTTTGTATATTTCTCTACACACATATATATACACACATATATATACATCTACATCTACATTTCTCGACACACACACATATATATATATACATATATATATATAGGTATATAAGTATATGTCTAGATATATCTCTATATGTCTATATCTATATGTCTCTATCTCGCTATATATTTACATACATGTAACTATGTATATATATATATGTATATGTATATGTATATATATATATATATATAAATATATATATATATATATGCGTGTGTGTGTGCGTGTGTGCGTATATAGAGAGACAGATAGAGGGACATATCGAGAGAGCGAGAGAGAGAGAGAAAGAGAGAGAGAGAGAGAGAAAGAGAGAGAGAGAGAGAGAGAACAAAAAAAAAAGAGAGACAACGAGAAGCACACACACACACATATATATGTATGTATGTATGTATGTATATATATACACATACACTCACACATACACAACTATACATCTGCAACCATACACACACGCACACAGACACAGACACACACACGTATATACATACATTTACACACATGTATGTATGTATGTATGTTTATACATATACATATATATATGTATATATGTGTGCGTATACGTATATATACACACATATACCCATATACACATATATACACACGCACATTTTTTATGTATATATACATTCGTTCTATATATATATATACACACGTACATACATATATATATATATACATATATATACATATACATATACATATGTGTGTATATACGCAGGCAAGCAGTCGGCTTCATATTAGAAATGCAAGTGCGTATATTTTAAATTTATATATTAACTGTACACCCATACCCCATACCATCAAATTAATTTAATCTAGATGTAACAATATCTTGTAAATTTGCACACTATGTAACGAACTCTAGTTTCATTAATCCCACCAGCCCTTTGGGCGTGAGTGGTTTAGAGAGCCCGCTCTGTTCTCAACCCCCTTCTTCCCCTTCGGGGAGAGGTTTACCCCTCCCCCTACCCCCTCCTCCTCCTCCTCCTCCTCATCGTCTTCCTTCAGGGCGCCTCGCGGGTGGTCAGAGGGGTCGTTTTCGACTCCTGGGAGGGCTAAAAAAACGACACCCCTCACGAGGATTCTGGCCCCGACGGGGGGAGGGAGAAAAAATGCTCCCCTCTTCTTTGGACGCAAAATCATTGATTTTACTAAGGTTTTGGCCCCATTTTGGCCTTCTGATGGGGGCAGCGCTAATTAAAGCTCCCCTCTTCTTTCAAGCCAAAATCATTGATTTTACGAAGGTTTTGGCCCCCATTTTGGCCTTCTGAAGGGGGCAGCGCTCATTAAAGCTCCCCTCTTCTTTGATCGATCTCCTCCAAGATGGCCCCAAGAAGAGGCCGAAGCAGGCCGCCCCCGCGAGAAGAAAAAGCGCGAAGCCCCGGCGGAAAGAGCGCTCCGCAAGTCAGAAGTCAAAATCCGTGATCGGCCGGAGCGTAAGGCCGAGAGGCGGGCGCGGAAGAGCCGCGTTCCGGCCTACCGGGCGCGCCTTGCCTGCGGAAGAGGAGGTGTAAAATAGCAGCAACGCTTCAGAGTCCCTGCGGCTGATCGGAAGAGAAAGTAGTCAGAGAAGATATCCCAGGTGAGTCCAGTTAGGCCGATCGTCTCCGGCCTGGATAAGTAAGCGCGCGCATCAGCGCGGCGAGCGAACCGCCGCGTAAGCCGGCGAGCGGCGAGCGGGCGAGGCGCCTAGCGCCGCAAGCGGCTCCGGCGGGCCGCAGCGCGCGCCAGAGGCAGCACAGGAGGCACGAAGAGGCCCCAAGATGGCCCCAAGAGGCCCCCAGGAGGCCCCCAAGAGGCCTCCAAGATGCCCCCAAAATGCCCCCAAAAGGCACCCAAAAGGCCCCAAGAGGCTCCCCCGAGGCACCCAAGACGCTCCTGGAAGCCACTGGGGCCGCCAAGAGGCACCCAAGACGCCCCAAACTGCCTCCAAGAGGCTCCCAAGAAGCCCGACGAGGCTCCCCCAAAGCACCCAAGACGCTCCTAGAAGCCCCTGGGGCCGCCAAGAGGCCACCAAAACGGGACGAGGTGCCCGAACGCCTCGCGCCACGAGGAGCCCGAACGACTCACACCAGGACGAGGGGCCCGAACGACTTACACCACGAAAAGCTCGAACGACTCACACCAGAAGACGGGGCCCGAACGACTCACACCAGGACGAGGCGCCCGAACGACTCACACCACGAGGAGCCCGAACGACTCACACCACGACGAGGGCCCCGAACGACCCACACCACGAGGACCCCGACCGAGTCACACCAGGAGGGGCCCGAACGACTCACACCAGGACGAGGGGCCCGAACAACTCACACCACGAGAAGCCCGAACGACTCACACCAGGACGAAGAGCCCGAACGACTCACACCACGAAGAGCCCAAACGACTCACACCAGGAAGAAGGGCCCGAACGACTCACACCAGGACGAGAAACCCCAAACGACTCAAACCACGAGGAGCGCGTTCTCTCCCTCCTCCTCCGCCTCGTCCTTCTCCCGCCCCCACCCACAAGGAGGATGTACAAGGAGGCGGGAGGAAGGAATCACAGGGGAGATATGCGGGGCCAAGCGGACACACGCCTGAAAAAACACGACTGTCGGCATGCTTCGCAAGAGTTGCTGGTGTGAGATGGGCTGGTTGGGATACGCGAAGCGCAAAGAATTTTAATCCAGATTTGAAAACATATAGCTACTACTTAACTTTGGGTTTACTTAATCACGCAAACATGTCCGAGCACATTTGTATGGAATCTTAAACCACCAGTTCATAATAATTCGATGCATTAAACCATTGCAGCAATGCAAAATGCAAAATACCGAGATGTGTGATTGATCGTATATGTGATACATTGACAAGTGATAATCCCACCAGCCCTCTGGGCGTAGGTGGTTTAGGGAATTTCCTCTTCTATCTTCCCTCCTTCCCCTTCGGGGAAGGGTTTACCCCTCCCCCTAACCCCTCCCCTGGACTTGGACAGGGGGGGGGGCGCTGGTAGTTAGAGCGTCCAGAGCGGCCTCGGCGAGGAAGCCAACATCATCGGTTTTACAAGGTTTTGGCCTCAATTTGGCCTTTTGGGGGGGGCAAGGCTAATTAACCCCACCCTCTTCTTTGATCGAGTTCCTCCGATATGGCCCCACGAGGCGCCCAGGAGGCCCCAAGAGGCTTCCAAAAGGCCTCCAAGAGGCCCCAAGAGGCCGCCATGAGACCCCAAAAAGCCCCCCAAGAGGTTCCAAGAGGCTCCCAGGATGGTTCCAAGAGGCCTCCAAAAAGGCTCCAAGAGGCCGCCATGAAGCTCCAAGAGACCCCCAAGAAGCCCCAAGAGGCCTCCAACAGGCCCCCAAGAGCCCCCCAAGAGGAACCCAAGCGGCCTCAAGAGGCCCCCCCGAAGCACCCAAGACGCCCAAGAGCCCCCATTGACCGCCAAGAGACCCCCAAGACGTCCGACGAGGCTTCAAAAAAGGCTTCCAAGAGGCATCCGAGCGGCATTCAACCATCCACCCAGCGTCATCATTCTCCTTATCCCTCCTTCGCTCGGTTCCTCGCCACCCACTCATCTATCCATCTGGCCTCCTCTTCCGCCTCATCCTTTGCACGGATCGGCTGTCCCTCTGGTTGCTCCCCCACTTCCCCGATCTCTTCAACTTGGCTGGACGTCGTTTCTGGATGGGCTGGTGGGGACACGCGAAGCGTCAATACTTGAAATCCAAATGCTTCATTCGGGCAAGAACGCGCAAACTCTATACATTAGTGCAAACATCCAACATGTTGTGAAACTTCGAAGCACATAAGACAAATGGGCTGGCTAGATAGACTGTTGAAGGACATTCAAATTACCGTACTTGATGCCCAGATCTAGACATACTTGAAATAAAAAATCGAAAACGTCGCAACAATTAAGAAACGTAGTCTCAATACTTGAAACATTTTTAAAATCACTTGCAACATTCAATTGGGATTGGCATGTTTTCACACTTGCAGTATAGTTACCGCCTTGCACCGCATTTTTTCCATAGAAAACGGTAACTTCAACACAATTATTAAACATTGTTGTGCGTATGTATATGTATATGTATATGTATAGGTATCTGTATCTGTATATGTTTATGTTTATGCATATGTATATGTATATGTATCTGTATATGTATTTGTATACGTATATGTATATGTATAGGTACAGGTATATGTATATGCATATGTATGTATGTGTGTATATATATATACATATGTGTGTGTGTGTCTGACGGTTCTCTCTCAACCTCTACCATCCCCTTTTGTCGTCCCACCAGAAGGTTGTCAGAACCCAAGTCTCGTGGGGACTCTCCCCCACGGATCGCGCCTCCGAGACGCACCGATCGTCGCCGGGGTCAGGGCAGGGGAGCGCCGAGAGGGAGCCCGACGCAGCCGCCACACACACACCTGCCCAAGTGGCTTCGCGGCTGACCCCCTAGAGGTCCGAGGCCGATCGGACCCCGAAAGGGCCCCGCAGATTTTCGCCCAGGGCGGGGGCCCGCGAAAAACCAAAAAAGAAGGGGCAGGGGGGCAGCAGAGTCGAGGAGGCTCTCCTACCAAAGACACATGCCCCACCTTTGTCGGGAGGTCGGTGGGAAGGAGCACAAAGCAATGGACGAGACGGTTGTGACGACGAGGGAGGACGAGGCGAGTGAGGCGAGACGCAACCTGTCAGTTCTAAAAAGTATGTGTCTGACGGCTCTCTCTCAACCTCTACCATCCCTTTTCGTCGTCCCACCAGAAGGTTGTCAGGGCCCAAGTCCCGTGGGGACTCTCCCCCGCGGATCGCGCCTCCGAGACGCGCCGATCGTCGCCGTGGTCAGGGCAGGGGGGCGCCGAGGGGGAGCCCGACGCTGCCGCCACACACACCTGCCCAAGTGGCTTCGCGGCTGACCCCCTAGAGGTCCGAGGCCGATCGGAAACCCCCGAAGGGCGCCACAGATTTTCGCCCAGGGCAGGGGCCCGCGAACAACCAACAAAGAGGGGGCAGGAGGGCAGCAGAATCGAGGGGGCTCTCCGCGTTTCCCTCTCTGGTGAACCGCTGTACACATCAAAATTCAGGAGGCCTCCTAAGATCTCAAATCTACGTATTTGATGGTCTAGAAACTGCAACTCTGTCGGGGCCTGCTGCCCTTCGAAAATGTAGATACAGGCCGTTGCACTGTCAAGCCATCGTCCTTTCTCAAGCGTGGCTGGAATATTCTTGATAACTCTGTAGTACTCAGTGGCCCCTCCTCTTCGGAGGCTGTAAGGCTTTAATTTAAAGCCTTCGCATTTCAATTCCTGGAGCAGCAGATTGAATAGCTTCCGGAAAACCTGGGCCCCAGTTGACATAATCAGTCTATCATCGGGGACATGCCGAAGGATATGGGGGCAGAGGCGAGCAACGGTGGCACCCTCTATCACAACGTGCTCTTGCCCGTGAAATCTGAGACCGCTCTTGGAGACAGGAAGGATGATAATGACTCCCTCTCTTCGACTGTCTATTTGAACCTGCCAGCGGCGCAGGGTCAAGGCCTCAGAGGTCCTGAGGAAGGCGGCGAAGGCGATGGCCAGCAGGACCGCGACGTCGTTGCGCTGCCAGTGCCGCGCCAGCGCCGCCGTGCTGACGACGACGGCCCGCGGCAGCGGCGGCGCGCGCTGCGGCAGCTCCAGCCTCTGCCAAGCCTTGAAAATGCGCCACGAGGCTGGCAGGATCCGCTTCCGCTGCAGGAAGAACTGGACGGCGGAGAGCGCGCTGCCGGCTGTCCCCTGCGGGTGGCCCTCGAGCCACAGCCACTCGATCCACCCTGCGACCAATCTGTCAAGAAACTCTGTTTCATTCGAGGCGGCCGACCACGACAGGTTGCGGCCCCTCCACCATTCTGAGAACTGTTGTGCTGTGCGCAGGTAGACCATCAACGTGCGCGGTTGCACCAGCGCGTGTCTGAATGGGCCCACCACTGCCCTTTGTTGCTGCCTCGCTGCCTGCCCGCCCGCTGCCTGGAAGCGGCGCGCCCTTCGAGCCGTCATTGCGCAGGGTGCTGGAGACCGCCGCCGACCGCGTCGGATGATCGGCTGGGTTGCGGTCGGTCTCCGTGTAGCCGTGCACGGGGCGGGCGAGGGTAGCGAGAACAAGGGCGCCAATGCGTCGCACAACAACGTGGAGAATCGTAGATAACGGGCGGCCGCGCGTGATCACGCCCAAGCCCGCCTGCGAGTCCATAAGGTGGCAGAACCTGGTCCGAAGGTGCCGCGACACTCTGAACCTCCAGTGCAGCGCCTGGGGCGTCGCCCGCACCTCCAAGTCCGTGGTGTGCGAAGGGCGTTGCCAGTGCCAGACCACCGCGGGCTTCCGCGACCAGCGCCCCACGCTGATGGGGCGCCGTGGCCACAAGTCGGGCCTCATCGCTTCGAAGGTGTCGAGTCGGATGTCACTCCCTCTGGGCTCAGCTCTGCGGATCATCTCCTCGACGATGGCCACGCTGGGGTCGGCGGCGGCCGAGGGGTCCTCCAGCTCGTGCTGCCTGACCAGGTTCCCCGCGCCAGCGTCGGGCGAGCTCAACTCCACGTCTCGGTCTGCGATGGTCGCGCCACCGCCTGTCTCGCGCATCTCCGCAACGTCTGGGGCGCGCGGAAGGTAGCCCTGCTTGGCCGCCCAGTGGGCCACAACCCAGGCCACCGTCGCGCACTGGGAGCTGTTTCCCAGCAAGGCGCACCTCTTCTGCTCCAAGGCCCGCGGCTCGAGCTTGCGCGAGCTGGTGGCCCGCGCCGTGGCCGTGTGTCCAGGCAGGAAGTCCAGGAGCAACTCCCGCTCCACGCTGTTGGGCGGCCTGAAGGAGCTGTCCTCAACCTGGATGCAGTTGACGTCCGTGAACTGGTACGGGGCGTAGCAATACGCGTGGCCCCGCAACCTCTGGAGCTCGGCCTCAGTGCACCTATGCACGCCACTGGGGAACTGGCCTGGAGCTCGGCGGGGATCGCATCGCAGGAACGTCGGCAAGCGAAAGGTCGGGTCGGCATCACCATGCCATCCCAGGCCTGGGGCCAGCCAGCGGGCGGGCTCCCCTGGGCCACCTGGGATCGCCACCTGCTCGTAGCCGTCGCGCTGCTGAACCTTGCCCTGCCAAGCGCAGACCATGGTGAGGTCAATCCAGTAGAAGCGGTCGCGGCGGCAGTGACTCACATCCGCGGCGTCGATGCGGATGGGGGGGAAGCCCAAGTGCTCGGTCATCAGCTCCCTTGGCTCCACGTCCATGGAGGCAACGTTCTCGACCAGCTGGAAGACGAAGCACCACTCCCCAATCACCTCAAGCAGCAGGTCCCTGACGCGCCCGATCTCGTAGAAGAGCCGCGGCCTCTCGCCCGAGGGCCCGACCCGCTGCGCGTTGATCCTGGCGAGGTCCGTGCACGGGCTGCCAGCAACAAGGAAGACCCACTTCGCGTGCGACGCCCTGTCGCGGATCGCGACGGCCTCCGCGTAGCCGAGGGTGCGCGCGTCCCCGACCCCGAGGACGTCGGGCCACGTGTGCCGGGTCACTCGCCGAGCCTCCACGTCGGTCTCCGAGGCGACGAAGAGGGCGGGGATGAACCCAGCAGATCCAAGGCCCGCCACGGCCGATCGTTCCAGGTCGAACGATCCACGCGGGGTCGGGAACCAGCGCGGGGGTCGACACGACGCGGACCCGCCGTACACACACGCACACATATATATATATATATGTATGTATGCATACACATCTACATCTACATCTATATCTACATAGCTCTCTCTCTCTCTCTCTCTCTCTCTTTGTATATTTCTACACATATATACACATATGTATACATCTCCATCTACATCTATATCTATATATCTATATATACATAGAGAGAGAGAGAGAGAGAGAGAGAAAGCGCGAGAGAGACCTCGATATATATATATATAGGTATATGTCTAGATATATCTCTATATGTCTATATCTATATGTCTCTATCTCGCTATATATACATATGTAAATATGTATATATGTATATGTATATGACTATGTATGTATATATATATATATATATGTATGTATGTATGCGTATACATATACGTATATATGTATATATGTATATATGTATATATATATATATATGCGTGTGTGTGCGTGTGTGCATATATAGAGAGACAAATAGAGGGACATATAGAAAGAGCGAGAGAGAGAGAGAGAGAGAGAAAGAGAGACAACGATAATCACACCCACACACAACCACATATATATATGTATATATATACATATATGTATGTATGTATGTATGTATGTATGTATGTATGTATGTATGTATATATGTACACATAAACTCACACATACACAACTATACGTATGCAAACACACACACACGCACACAGACACAGACACACACACGTATATACATACATCTACACACATGTATGTATGTATGTATGTATGTATGTATGTATGTTTATACATATACATATATATGTATATATGTGTGTGTATGTACATGTATATATATACACACACATATACCCATATACACATGTATACACACGCACATTTTTATGTATATATACATTCGTTATATATATGTATATATTTATACATACACGTACACATATATAGTATATGTATAACGTGTATTTATATATATATATATGTATATACGTCTATATCTAATATATATACATATATATATATACATATGCATATGTGTGTCTATACGCAGGCAAGCAGCCGGCTTCATATGAGAAATGCAATTGGGTATAGTTTAAATTTATATCTTAACTGTACACCCATACCCCATACCATCAAATTAATTAAATCTAGATGTAACATTATCTTGTAAATTTGCACACAATGTAACGAAATCTAGTTTCATTAATCCCACCAGCCCTTTGGGCGTGAGTGGTTTAGAGAGCCCGCTCTGTTCTCAACCCCCTTCTTCCCCTTCGGGGAGGGGTTTACCCCTCCCCCTACCCCCTCCCCCTGGGCCTGGAGAGGGCGCCTCGCGGGTGGTCAGAGGGGTCGTTTTCGACTCCTGGGAGGGCTAAACAACGACACCCCTCACGAGGATTCTGGCCCCGACGGGGGGAGGGAGAAAAAATGCTCCCCTCTTCTTTGGACGCAAAATCAAAGATTTTACTACGGTTTTGGCCCCATTTTGGCCTTCTGAGGGGGCAGCGCTAATTAAAGCACCCCTCTTCTTTCAAGCCAAAATCATTGATTTTACGAAGTTTTTGGCACCCATTCTGGCCTTCTGAGGGGGCAGCGCTCATTAAAGCTCCCCTCTTCTTTGATCGATCTCCCCCAAGATGGCCCCAAGAAGCGCACAGGAGGCACGAAGAGGCCCCAAGATGGCCCCAAGAGGCCCCCAAGAGGCCTCCAAGAGGTTCCCAAGATGCCCCCAAGAGGCCCCCAAGAGGCCCCAAGAGGCTCCCCCGAGGCACCCAAGACGCTCCTGGAAGCCCCTGGGGCCGCCAAGAGGCCCCCAAGACGCCCCACACGGCCTCCAAGAGGCTCCCAAAAGGCCCGACGAGGCTCCCCCTAAGCACCCAAAACGCTCCTAGAAGCCCCTGGGGCCGCCAAGAGGCCCCCAAGACGGGACGAGGTGCCCGAACGCCTCACGCCACGAGGAGCCCGAACGACTCACACCAGTACGAGGGGCCCGAACGACTCACACCACGAAAAGCCCGAACGACTCACACCAGAAGAAGGGGCCCGAACGACTCACACCAGGACGAGGCGCCCGAACGACTCACACCACGAGGAGCCCGAACGACTCACACCACGACGAGGGCCCCGAACGACTCACACCACGAGGAGCCCGAACGAGTCACACCAGGAGGAGGGGCCCGAACGACTCACACCAGGACGAGGGGCCCGAACAACTCACACCACGAGAAGCCCGAACGACTCACACCAGGACGAAGAGCCCGAACGACTCACACCACGAAGAGCCCGAACGACTCACACCAGGAAGAAGGGCCCGAACGACTCACACCAGGACGAGAAACCCCAAACGACTCAAACCACGAGGAGCGGTTTCTCTCCCTCCTCCTCCGCCTCGTCCTTCTCCCGCTCCCCCCACAAGGAGGATGTACAAGGAGGCGGGAGGAAAGAGTCACAGGGGAGATATGCGGGGCCAAGCGGACACACGCCTGACAAACACGACTGTCGGCATGCTTCGCAAGAGTTGCTGTTGTGAGATGGGCTGGTGGGGATACGCGAAGCGTAAAGAATTTTAATCCAGATTTGAAAACATATAGATACTACTTAACTTTGGGTTTACTTAATCACGCAAACATGTCCGAGCACATTTTTGTGGAATCTTAAACCACCAGTTCATAATAATTCGATGCATTAAACCATTGCAGCAATGCAAAATACTGAGATGTGTGATTGATCGTATATGTGCTACATTGACAAGTGATAATCCCACCAGCCCTCTGGGCGTAGGTGGTTTAGGGAATTTCCTCTTCCATCTTCCCTCCTTCCCCTTCGGGGAAGGGTTTACCCCTCCCCCTAACCCCTCCCCTGGACTTGGACAGGGGGGGGCTGCTGGTAGTTAGAGCGTCCAGAGCGGCCTCGGCGAGGAAGCCAACATCATCGGTTTTACAAGGTTTTGGCATCAATTTGGCCTTTTGGGGGGGCAAGGCTAATTAACCCCACCCTCTTCTTTGATCGAGTTCCTCCGATATGGCCCCAAGAGGCGCCCAGGAGGCCCCAAGAGGCTTCCAAAAGGCCTCCAAGAGGCCCCAAGAGGCCGCCATGAGACCCCAAGAAGCCCCCAAGAGGTTCCAAGAGGCTCCCAGGATGGTTCCAAGAGGCCTCCAAAAGGCTCCAAGAGGCCGCCATGAAGCTCCAAGAGACCCCCAAGAGGCCCCAAGAGGCCTCCAACAGGCCCCCAAGAGCACCCCAAGAGGAACCCAAGCGGCCTCAAGAGGCCCCCCCGAAGCACCCAAGACGCCCAAGAGCCCCCATCGACCGCCAAGAGACCCCCAAGACGTCCGAAGAGGCTTCCAAAAGGCTTCCAAGAGGCATCCGAGCGGCATTCAACCATCCACCCAGCGTCATCATTCTCCTCATCACTCCTTCGCTCGGTTCCTCGCCACCCACTCATCTATCCATCTGGCCTCCTCTTCCGCCTCATCCTTTGCACGGATCGGTTGTCCCTCTGGTTGCTCCCCCACTTCCCTGATCTCTTCAACTTGGCTGGACATCGTCTCTGGATGGGCTGGTGGGGACACGCGAAGCGTCAATAATTGAAATCCAAATGCTTCATTCGGGCAAGAACGCGCAAACTCTATACATTAGTGCAAACATCCAACATGTTGTGAACATTCGAAGCACATAAGACAAATGAGCTGGATATATAGAATGTTGAAGGAAATTCAAACTACCGTACTTGATGCCCATATCTATACATACTTGAAATAAAAATCGAAACCATCGCAACAATTCAGAAACGCAGTCTCAATACTTGAAACATTTTTAAACTCACGTGCAACATTCGATTGGGATTGATATGTTTTCACACTTGCAGTATAGTTACCGCCTTGCACCTCATTTTTTCCATAGAAAACGGCAACTTCAACACAATTATTAAACATTGTTGTGCGTATGTATGTATATGTTTATGTATATGTATAGGTATCTGTATATGCATATGTATATGTATATGTATATGTTTATGTTTATGTATCTGTATAAGTATTTGTATACGTATAGGTATATGTATATGTATGTGTATATGTATATGTCTGTATATATACATGTGTGTGTGTGTGTCCGACGGTTCTCTCTCAACCTCTACCATCCCCTTTTGTCGTCCCACCAGAAGGTTGTCAGAACCCAAGTCCCGTGGGGACTCTCCCCCACGGATCGCACCTCCGAGACGCACCGACCGTCACCGGGGTCAGGGCAGGGGAGCGCCGAGAGGGAGCCCGACGCAGCCGCCACACACACCTGCCCAAGTGGCTTCGCGGCTGACCCCCTAAGGAGGTCCGAGGCCGATCGGAAACCCCCGAAAGGGCCCCACAGATTTTCGCCCAGGGCGGGGGCCCGCGAAAAAACAAAAAAGAGGGAGCAGGGGGGCAGCAGAGTCGAGGAGGCTCTCCTACCAAAGACACATGCCCTACCTTTGTCGGGAGGTCGGTTGGAAGGAGCACAAAGCTATGGACGAGACGGTTGTGACGACGAGGGAGGACGAGGCGAGTGAGGCGAGACACAACCTGTCAGTTCTAAAAAGTATGTGTCTGACGGCTCTCTCTCTCAACCTCTACCATCCCTTTTTGTCGTCCCACCAGAAGGTTGTCAGAACCCAAGTCCCGTGGGGACTCTCCCCCACGGATCGCACCTCCGAGACGCGCCGATCGTCGCCGTGGTCAGGGCAGGGGAGCGCCGAGGGGGAGCCCGACGCTGCCGCCACACACGCCTGCCCAAGTGGCTTCGCGGCTGACCCCCTAGAGGTCCGAGGCCGATCGGAAACCCCCGAAGGGCCCCACAGATTTTCGCCCAGGGCGGGGGCCCGCGAACAACCAACAAAGAGGGAGCAGGGGGGCAGCAGAATCGAGGAGGCTCTCCGCGTTTCCCTCTCTGGTGAACCGCTGTACACATCAAAATTCAGAAGGCCTCCTAAAATCTCAAATCTACGTATTTGATGGTCTAGAAACTGCAACTCTGTCGGGGCCTGCTGCCCTTCGATAATGTAGATACAGGCCGTTGCACTGTCAAGCCATCGTCCTTTCTCAAGCGTGGCTAGAATATTCTTGGTAACTCTGTAGTACTCAGTGGCCCCTCCTCTTCGGAGGCTGTAAGGCTTTAACTTAAAGCCTTCGCATTTCAATTCCTGGAGCAGCAGATTGAATAGCTTCCGGAAATCCTGGGCCCCAGTTGACATAATCAGTCTATCATCGGGGACATGCCGAAGGATATGGGAACAGAGGCGAGCAACGGTGGCACCCTCTATCACAACATGCTCTTGCCTGTGAAATCTGAGACCGCTCTTGGAGACAGGAAGGATGATAATGACTCTCTCTCTTCGACTGTCTATTTGAACCTGCCAGCGGCGCAGGGTCAAGGCCTCAGAGGTCCTGAGGAAGGCGGCGAAGGCGATGATCAGCAGGACCGCGACGTCGTTGCGCTGCCAGTGCCGCGCCAGCGCGGCCATGCTGACGACGACGGCCCGCGGCAGCGGCGGCGCGCGCTGCGGCAGCTCCAGCCTCTGCCGAGCCTTGAAAAGGCGCCACGAGGCTGGCAGGATCCGCTTCCGCTGCAGGAAGAACCGGACGGCGGAGAGCGCGCTGCCAGCTGTCCCCTGCGGGTGGCCCTCGAGCCACAGCCACTCGATCCACTCTGCGACCAATCCGTCAAGAAACTCTGTGTCATTCGAGGCGGCCGACCACGACAGGTTGCGGCCCCTCAACCATTCTGAGAACTGTTGTGCAGTGCGCAGGTAGACCATCAACGTGCGCGGTTGCACCGGCGCGTGTCTGAATGGGCCCACCACTGCCCTTTGTTGCTGCCTCGCTGCCTGCCCGCCCGCTGCCTGGAAGCGGTGCGCCCTTCGAGCCGTCATTGCGCAGGGTGTTGGAGACCGCCGCCGACCGCGTCGGATGATCGGCTGGGTTGCGGTCGGTCTCCGCGTAGCCGTGCACGGGGCGGGCGAGGGCAGCAAGAACAAGGGCACCAATGCGTCGCACAACAACGTGGAGAATCGTAGGTAACGGGCGGCCGCGCGTGATCACGCCCAAGCCCGCCTGCGAGTCCATAAGGTGGCAGAACCTGGTCCGAAGGTGCCGCGACACTCTGAACTTCCAGTGCAGCGCCTGGGGCGTCGCCCGCACCTCCAAGTCCGTGGTGTGCGAAGGGCGTTGCCAGTGCCAGACCACCGCGGGCTTCCGCGACCAGCGCCCCACGCTGATGGGGCGCCGTGGCCACTAGTCGGGCCTCATCGCTTCGAAGGTGTCGAGTCGGATGTCACTCCCTCTGGGCTCAGCTCTGCGGATCATCTCCTCGACGATGGCCACGCTGGGGTCGGCGGCGGCCGAGGGGTCCTCCAGCTCGTGCTGCCTGACCAGGTTCCCCACGCCAGCGTCGGACGAGCTCAACTCCACGTCTCGGTCTGCGATGGTCGCGCCACCGCCTGTCTCGCGCATCTCCGCAACGTCTGGGACGCGCGGAAGGTAGCCCTGCTTGGCCGCCCAGTGGGCCACAACCCAGGCCACCGTCGCGCACTGGGAGCTGTTCCCCAGCAAGGCGCACCTCTTCTGCTCCAAGGCCCGCGGCTCGAGCTTGCGCGAGCTGGTGGCCCGCGCCGTGGCCGTGTGTCCAGGCAGGAAGTCCAGGAGCAACTCCCGCTCCACGCTGTTGGGCGGCCTGAAGGAGCTGTCCTCAACCTGGATGCAGTTGACGTCCGGGAACTGGTACGGGGCATAGCAATACGCGTGGTCCCGCAACCTTTGGAGCTCGGCCTCAGTGCACCTATGCACGCCACTGGGGAACTGGCCTGGAGCTCGGCGGGGGTCGCATCGCAGGAACGTCGGCAAGCGAAAGGTCGGGTCGGCATCACCATGTCATCCCAGGCCTGGGGCCAGCCAGCGGGCGGGCTCCCCTGGGCCACCTGGGATCGCCACCTGCTCGTAGCCGTCGCACTGCTGAACCTTGCCCTGCCAAGCGCAGACCATGGCGGGGTCAATCCAGTAGAAGCGGTCGCGGCGGCAGTGACTCACATCCGCGGCGTCGATGCGGATGGGGGGGAAGCCCAAGTGCTCGGTCATCAGCTCCCTTGGCTCCACGTCCATGGAGGCAACGTTCTCGACCAGCTCGAAGACGAAGCACCACTCCCCAATCACCTCAAGCAGCAGGTCCCTGACGCGCCTGATCTCGTAGAAGAGCCGCGGCCTCTCGCCCGAGGGCCCGACCCGCTGCGCGTTGATCCTGGCGAGGTCCGTGCACGGGCTGCCAGCAACAAGGAAGACCCACTTCGCGTGCGACGCCTTGCGCGGATCGCGACGGCCTCCGCGTAGCCGAAAGTGCGCGCGTCCCCGACCCCGAGGACGTCGGGCCACGTGTGCCGGGTCACTCGCCGAGCCTCCACGTCGGTCTCCGAGGCGACGAAGAGGGCGGGGATGAACCCCAGCAGATCCAATGCCCGCCTCGCCCCGCCGACCACGTCGAAGAGCGAGACGAGGACCGCCTCGTCGCTGAAGCTGGTCAGCTGCCTCTTCCTGGCGGCCCGCGCGGCGGCCGCGCCCTCGGGGCGGAGGCGAACCCCGCGGCAGACGGCGCCTCGCTGGACGCTCGCGTCGCTCACGGTGACGAGCCCGCTCACGGGGGTTCTGAGGTCGCACCGCAGCAGCGGGAGCAAAGCCAAGGCGCTCAGCAGCTCCTCCTTCACCACCGCTGGTAGCGCGGAGCGTGCCCCCGAATGCGCACCAGGAAGCGCCGCAGGTGCGCGAAGCTCATCATCGCCTCCCTCCTGAACAGAAAGCACCTGACCCAGCGACCCGCGAATATCTGCATCCACTTCTGGGCCACCTTCTCACGGGAGATGGTCTCGAGCGTGAGCGAGACCAGCCGCAGCACAAACTCCTTCGGGGGCCCGATGGTGCCGAGCTCCCCGTCGATGGCCTCGCCGAGGGAGACCGTCTGCAGCTCCCGCGCCACCGACTTGGTCTCGCTGCGGGGCATGCCCTGCGCCTCGTAGCGGGCGCGGGCGAGGGGGGCCGCATCGCAGAGGCCCTCCTGCTTCAGCTGCGCGGCGTGCCACCACTCGGTCACCTCCAGCACGTCGAGGTTGTCGATGTAGACCTGCCAGGCCCGCCAGACGGCAGGCTCCAAGAACCGCTCTCGCCACTTCCTGATGATGGCGTCGCCGTGGCACACCTGAGACGGGCGACAATGGCAGGCCAGCCTCGTGCCGCTCAAGGAGTCGAGCTCCGCCAGCAGCGACGGCTCCTCATCCAGGTAGTGGGCGAACTCGGCCACGGCCTGGTGACGGCTCCGCTGCGGGCCCACGCGGTAGGGATTGCCCCATCGCGACGGGGCCAGGCCGCGGCGGCGGCAGCCGCGCCCAACGTAGATTACGGGCCTCCCGTCGACGGCCTCCTCGTCGACCCAGCCGCGCGCTGGCTCGGAGCCCACGTGGCGCGGCTGAGGGGCCGACCTGGGCGCGGGCGCTGGGGCGTCCTTCCTCAGCTCCTCCTCAGCCCTCAGCTGCTGCAGCCGCGGATGCCAGGCACGAAGCAGACGACGATGTATGTGCTGAAACACTCCCGTCGCTGAGATCCACCCCATCGGCACCACGGCCGAGGAGACGTAGACGACGCCCGAGCCCGCCGGGCCAGCCGTGGCGCGGCGGACTGGCTTGGAGATGGCCATGTGTGGCAGCCAAGCCCCCCCAAGGCCGTGCGCGTAGAAGCAGCACTTCAGGTCCTCCGAGCTCCAAAGCAAGACCTCTCCTGACCTCAATATCAGCGTCTTCCACTTGTCGCTGTGGGGGGGAGAGGCATGTCCCCTTCGATCGGCCGCTGGAGGGCGTTCGACGGGGTGATACTCATCACCAAGCGCTGCGGACCTGATCCTCGCTGGTGTCCACTCTTGCGCACGCCGAAGAGGCCCCCGAAGACCTTGCGTCCGTTCACCTCCGCTATGTCGGTGTACTCGATCGGCTTCAAGATGCCGCGCTGCAGCAGCTCGCCCGCGATGACCTCCCACTCCTCGTCGGAGGCCCACGCCTTGGGCGTGGGAGGGAGTTCCCCGATCTCCGAAGGGTCCTTCAGCACGATCCGCGGGTCGAGGAGCGCCTTCCTGAGCCACCCCTCCGTGACGCCCGCGGCGGCGACGGCGCATCGGGCCTCGCGCGGCGGGGGCGCGGCCTCCAACCGGGCGAACTCCAGCGGCTCCGCGGGGTATATCTCCTCGCCGTCGTACGCCGTGGCGGTGCTGACCAGCTCCTGCTCCCAGTCCAGCTCCGGAACCACGCCGCGGCATTGATCCATGAACGCGCGAACCTCGAAAAGAAGGTTGGACAACGCCAGGTCCTGCACGGCTGAGGGGGGCCTTGAGGTAACGGAGCCCAGTGCAGCGCATAGTGGAAATTCAAGCTCTCGATGATGGAATTCAGCCAATCCAGCACCAACTGAGTGGCTGCCGTAGTCTTGCCCCTCCTGCTGCACCCTCCACAATAAAATAAATGGAACAGCAAGGAGCAACGAGACAGGGAACCCAAAAAAGAGAAAAACACAAAAAATAAAAGAAAAGGAACAAACCACACAGAAAAAGAGTAATTAAAAAAAATGAAAAAAAAGACAAAGTGAAACAAGAGAAGAGAACGTAAAAGAATAAAGATATAGAAAGTACAGCAAAGGTGGCGTGGAGAGAAGATCACAGGCCAGGGCGGGGCCTGTCACATGAACTGCGGTCGGCAACGGCAGGAGATCCCTCAAACCGTTTCGGCCGTACGTTGGTGGGTACGACGCTTGATCACAATTGGCAGCTGCTCGATCCCACTCATCGCGATGTGCCGCTCCACCAAGTCTGTGAAGCCGCAGAAGCGCAGACAGTAGCCACTTACCGAAGCACTCGAGGGAGGTCCCAGCGCCTGGCCGAGCAAGATGAAGTGACACTGGATGGTCCCCAGAGACAGGCGGAAACTCCTCCTGAGGATCGATCGTCTCCGTGGACGTCAGCGGGACTGCAGGGCGAAGGCTCGCCCGTGGCCGCGGTCGCTGCGACCGCGCCCCCCTGGCCACCGAACTGACTCGTGCCGCGGGAGGCTAGCGGCGGCTCCGCTGCCCGCCCTTGCCTCCCTTGCCTGTCTGAGCGTTCTTGCCTGACCTCCAGGGCTTCCCCTTGCCCGCGCCGCGCTCCTGGCTGCCTGCGCGGCGGGGCGGCGCGTCGTCCACGAAGTGGGCGCGGCGCTGGGGTGAAGGCGGGGCGCCCCCCGCTGCCCCCGGCGGCCTCAGCACTGGCCTCCTGTCGGGGCCTGGGCTCAGACCTCCTGGGGGCGGCCTCGGCGACGGCGGCCCGCTGGAGCGCTCCGCCCGCGGCGACGGGGTCCTCGGGGCTGCGGCCGCGCCTGTCGCACCAGCCGCAGCAGTCGTCTCCTTCGCGGCGGCCTTCGGGAGAGGAGCGCTCGCCCGCGGGGAGGAAGCCGCCCGCGCCGCCGTGCTCGAGGCCTTCCCATCTCGAGCTCGCAGGCCCATGGTGTTGAGCCTCTTGCGCATCCTCCTCCGCTTGCCTGGCGACGCGGGGGGGGATTTGGCGCCGCCTTGGCCGCGCCGGCGGCTGGCCGTCGAGGGGGGGGCGAGGGCCGCTCGCCCTCCCCTCGGCCCCACCCCTGGCCAGCGGCGCCCGTCTTGCGGGCCTTCGCGACGCTCTCCTGCAGGCCGTGAAGCTTCTTGTGCTTTCTCACTGCGCCCGCCAGCTCCGCCGACTGCGTCGGGCCCACTCCGAGGTCGTCGCGCAACTCGAGATGCTGCGCCACCTGCCAGTGCCCGTCCTTCGTCGCCTGCTCGATCGCCTTCATTCTCTGCATCAGCAAGTCGCCGAGGTGATCGAGTTCTGCTCGAAGCAACGCGTCGAGGCACTCCCCGATGGCGCGCAGCTCCCTCACGTTCCTCACCCCCATCTCGCTCTGGGGGTGATGCCCGTGCCACGCGCTGGTGATGTAGCGAACGACCTGAGCGCTCATCGTATCTATCCGGCGGCCTGCGTCGACGTGTGAGGCGTCGTCAAAACTTGACTCGCTGCCGTCCCAGTCGTCCTTCTTGTTCTTGCGAGGCCGCTTCCCTGACAAGGCCGCCTCAGCACGCGAGGCCAGTGACTGCCCCACCGTCCGCCGCCTGTGGAGCCGCTCCTTCAGCTCCGCAACCTTGGCGCGCAGCTCGGCGTGCGTCGGGCCAGCGCCAGGCTGACCGTCAGCTCCTACGGCAGCCCCAGCGGCCGCGGGGGTGACCCCCTGGCCTTCTCCTGTGGGCGAGCCTCCTCCTGCGGCAAGCTGCTGGACACCCTGTATCCACGGCTCGGTGAGGCTCCGCCCGTCACGCAGCACAGCACGACCAGGCCACTGATTGACTAGCGAGCACTGCGAGGCCGGCTGCGAGCACATGTGGAGGACCGACCCGCCGACGGCGCCGAAGGAGCCCGACAACGTGGGCGCCAGCTGCGTGGCGCTCGTGCCCACGAAGACGCCCTCGACGTAGCACCCGCTCCCGTCGTTGGCCACGCACTCTGGACCATGAAACAAAGCAGTCCCCGCAGAGCTGTCGAGAAGCACTCCCTCAACGTGCGTGCCTGGCATGAGTCCCATGCGCTGGTGGGCGTGGGGCGCCGACGGGCCATGGATCCAGGGTCCCGCGCCCCCTGGGGCCGCGGCGAGGTCGAATCCAGGCGCGTGGCCCCAGCCCGCGGCAGCGGGCGCGCCCCAGCCTCCGACGCCGAAGCCGCCTACGAGGCCGCCGCCGCCCGCGGGCACCACGGCGGGGGCGGCGGCGGGCCCGCCTCCTGCGCCTCCGCCCACGCACGGGCCGAGGCCAACCCCAGCTCCTGGGGGGGCTCCTCTTGGCGCGAAGGGGGGGCCTCCAGGGCCCGCGACCGCGCCGCCTCCGAACGCGGGCGGGATGAGCCCGCCGCCTCCTGCAACGCCGACGCCTCCTGGCGGTCCGAAGCCGTCCCCGAAGCCACCGGCAAACGCGGCGGGCCCTGGCGGGGCCCCTGCCGCTGCGGGCACCACGGCTGCCGCGGCCCCTGGCCCTGCTCCAGCCCTAAGCGGCCCAGCAGGCGGCCCTGCGAGCGGAGGCGCGGCGGCCGCTGGAGCTGCGCCGCCCCCAGCGCACGCACCTGCGCCCGCCTTGGCCTTGCCTCCGCCTGCAGGCCGCGGTCGAAGGGCCCCCGCAGCCTTCATGCCCTTAGGCACGGGCGGGGGTCCCCCTCCAGCCTTGCCTCGGCCGCGGCCGCCTCGGCCTCCTCCACGGCCCGTGGGCGCCGCGTGCCGCGCGCCCTTGGGCAGCACTGGGAGGGCCCCCTTCGGCACCGCGCCGAGCGCCGCGGCTGCCCCCGCGGGCAGCGCTGCGAAGCCCCCGAGGCCAACGGGCAGCACGCCAGCACCGGCCGCCATCGCCAGGAGGAGGCCCACGCGAAGTGCCGTCACGGCGTCAAGGTCGGACGAGCCCGAAGTCGGCCCCCGCGAGCCCCGAGGGTTGCGGGGGCTCCCTCAGTCCTCGGGAGGAGCACCAGACAATTGTACGGTGTCGGCTCCCCCGAGGCCATTCTGAGCACAAAGCTATGGACGAGACGGTTGTGACGACGAGGGAGGACGAGGCGAGTGAGGCGAGACACAACCTGTTAGTTCTAAAGGACATATGTGTCGCAGAATTCGGGAAAAATAAAAACCATAATCTAGAATGGGCCAATCCCACATATATGATGCTGCTTACCTTTAATCACGTCGAATGTGCAATATGGCGTAATGAAATTGAATAGCGATTCCTCCAAGCCTGCCTCGTGCTGATTCGTGATGTCGGCGCAATGGGTACTTTGTCCTCATCGAGACCAAACGCGTTGAAGCAATTGACACGCGCGGCCAATCTTGGAAAACACCAAACGAATTACACGGTCAAAATTCACATTCGTTTTAAGGAAAAACACCGACGCTGGCACGTGCCGCTCGATTGGTGGCCCGCAAGCGCCAGCTGTGCATCGGTAGGCTGCGGCGGCATCGACATATTCGAGATTACGTCGATCTCTTCGCTCGAACATTGTTCGATCGGATCCGCCTCTACAACGCAAGATGCAGACTGAGGGTGCAGTGGCGTCGTGATGGATTTCGCCTTGATGTGTTATACTTATCGGTCTGCTCCAAATCTCCTGCGAAATTTGCGCAGGAGGTTCGATGGAAACTACAGGGCGTAATTGATTGTCTGTTAAAACATGAATCGGACGCAAGAGCAAATCCGACATACAACTACTAAATCCATCTGACCCCTACCCCTCCCCTGGACGGCAGGGGCCGCGATCGGTTGGAGCGTCCAAGATCGGCCTCTGGGAGGGCAATTTGTGACACCCCTCACGAGGATCGTGGTCCCCGAGGGGGGGGCCTCGATCGAGGCCCTTCGAAGATGGCCCCAAAAGGCGCCCCAAAGCTCCCAAGAGAGCCCCAAGAGAGCCCCAAGAGGGCTCCAAGAGGGTCCCAAGAGGGCCCCAGGAGGCACCCGAGAGGCCCCCAAGAGGCACCCGAGCGGCCTTAGAGAGCCCAAGATGACTTCCAAGATGGCTCAGATAGCCCAAGCTGGCTCAATATGGCTCCCAAGATGCTACAAACGGCCCCAAGGCCGCTCCAAGAGCGCCCAACAACGCTCCGAGAGAGCCCCCAGAAGCGGTTGGCTGGCTCCTGAGGGAGGAGCTGAAGTGGTGACTCCCTCATCCTGTAACCGATGGCCCCAAAGATGATCCCAAGAAGCCTTCCAGGGTAACCAAGAGGGTCCCAAAAGGGCCCCCCAAACTCCCAGATAATACCAGCAGCGACAGCAACAACCGCAATACTACCTCTAGATGGTTCCATGGGTCCTCGTCCGCGTCGTCCTTATCCTAATCCTCGTCCTCCTCGTCCTCCTCGTCCTCGTCCTCGTCCTCGTCCTGCTCCCCTCGCCCCCACGCGGCACCCAACGATGCCGCGAAGAGGCCTTCCAAGGCCACCCCCTTGCTCGCTTTGTTTCCCTGGATGTGCCTCTTCGTCCCTTTTCCCGTCAGCTCTGAAAGGGCCGGGTTTCTGAATGGACTGGTGGAAATACTTCCCCACATGTTTCGTGGGGTTCTGGTTTTCTTCACTGCCGCGCCGCACCCGCGACACTCACCTCATCGCTTTCTCCTTCTCACACAGCGCAGCACAGCACAACACAGCAGCACAGCACAGCACAGCACAGCGCAGCACAGCACAGCACAGCACAGCACAGCACAGCACAGCACAGCACAACACAGCACAGCACATGCACAACAGCGTAGGGGGTGCGTGAGGGCTGGTCTCTCACGGCGGCCGCTATGCACGACGGTCGTCCAAAGCGCAGGGGGTGGTCTCTCACCGCGGTCTCTATACGCCCCAGTCGTCCAGGCATAGCAGGCGTGGCACTTTCTCGACACCACAGAGGGTGCGCAGGGGGTGGTCTCTCACCGCGGTCTCTATACGCCCCAGTCGTCCAGGCATAGCAGGCGTGGCACTTTCTCGACACCACAGTGGGTGCGCAGGGGGTGGTCTCTCACCGCGGTCTCTATAAACCCCCATCTTCCAGGCATACAGGCGTGTCACTTTTCTCTCGACGCCACAAGGGGGGCTGAAGTCTGTGTGGTCTCTCATCACCGCGTCTCTCAAACAAGACCATACGCCCCAGTCGTCCAGGCATAGCAGGCGTGGCACTTTCTCGACACCACGGGGGTGCGCAGGGTGGTCCCCTCTCACCGCGGTCTCTATACGCCCCCGTCGTCCAGGCATAGCAGGCGTGCACTTTCCTCGACACCACAAGGGGGTGCGCACGGGGTGGTCTCTCACCGCGGTCTCTATACGCCCCAGTCGTCCAGGCATCGCAGGCGTGGCACTTTCTCGACACCACAAGGGGGTGCGCAGGGGGTGGTCTCTCACCGCGGTCTCTATACGCCCCAGTCGTCCAGGCATAGCAGGCGTGGCACTTTCTCGACACCGCAGGGGGTGCGCAGGGGTGGTCTCTCACCGCGGTCTCCATACGCCCCAGTCGTCCAGGCATAGCAGGCGTGGCACTTTCTCGACACCACAGGGGGTGCGCAGGGGGTGGTCTCTCAGTTCGGCCGCTATCCACGACACTGGCGCAAAGCCTAGCAGGCGTGGCACTTTCTCGACACCACAGGGGGTGCGCAGGGGGTGGTCTCTCACCGCGGTCTCTGTACGCCCCAGTCGTCCAGGCATAGCAGAGGCGTGGCACTTTCTCGACACCACAGGGGGTGCGCAGGGGCTGGTCTCTCACCGCGGTCTCTATACGCCCCAGTCGCCCAGGCATAGCAAGCGTGGCACTTTCTCGACACCACAGGGGGTGCGCAGGGGGTGGTCTCTCACCGCGGTCTCTATACGCCCCAGTCGTCCAGGCATAGCAGGCGTGGCACTTTCTCGACACCACAGGGGGTGCGCAAGGGGTGGTCTCTCACCGCGGTCTCTATACGCAACAGTCGTCCAGGCATATCGGGCGTGGCACTTTCTCGACACCACAGGGGGTGCGCAGGGGGTGGTCTCTCACCGCGGTCTCTATACGCCCCAGTCGTCCAGGCATAGCACGCGTGGCACTTTCTCGACACCACAGGGGGTGCGCAGGGGGTGGTCTCTCACCGCGGTCTCTATACGCCCCAGTCGTCCAGGCATAGCAGGCGTGGCACTTTCTCGACACCACAGGGGGTGCGCAGGGGGTTGTCTCTCACCGCGGTCTATACGCCCCAGTCGTCCAGGCATAGCAGGCGTGGCACTTTCTCGACACCACAGGGGGTGCGCAGGGGGTGGTCTCCACCGCGGTCTCTATACGCCCCAGTCGTCCAGGCATAGCAGGCGTGGCACTTTCTCGACACCACAGGGGGTGCGCAAGGGGTGGTCTCTCACCGCGGTCTCTATACGCCCCAGTCGTCCAGGCATAGCAGGCGTGGCACGTTCTCGACACCACAGGGGGTGCGCAGGGGGTGGTCTCTCACCGCGGTCTCTATACGCCCCAGTCGTCCAGGCATAGCAGGCGTGGCACTTTCTCGACACCACAGGGGTGCGCAGGGGGTGGTCTCTCACCGCGGTCTCTATACGCCCCAGTCGTCCAGGCATAGCAGGCGTGGCACTTTCTCGACACCACAGGGGGTGCGCAGGGGTGGTCTCTCACCGCGGTCTCTATACGCCCCAGTCCGTCCAGGCATGCAGGCGTGGCAATTTCTCGACACCACGGGGTTGCGGGGTGGTCTCCACTTCGAGGTCTCTGTACGCCCCAGTTCCAAGCATCAGCAGCGTGGCACTTTCTCGACACCACAGGGGTGCGCAGGGGTGGTCTCTCACCGCGTCTCTATACGCCCCAGTCGTCAGGCATAGCAGGCGTGGCACTTTCTCGACACCACAGGGGGTGCGCAGGGGGTGGTCTCTCACCGCGGTCTCTATACGCCCCAGTCGTCCAGGCATAGCAGGCGTGGCACTTTCTCGACACCACAGGGGGTGCGCAGGGGTGGTCTCTCACCGCGGTCTCTATACGCCCCAGTCGTCCAGGCATAGCAGCGTGGCACTTTCTCGACACCACAGGGGGTGCGCAGGGGTGGTCTCTCACCGCGGTCTCTATACGCCCCAGTCGTCCAGGCATAGCAGGCGTGGCACTTTCTCGACACCACAGGGGGTGCGCAGGGGGTGGTCTCTCACCGCGGTCTCTATACGCCCCAGTCGTCCAGGCATAGCAGTCGTGGCACTTTCTCGACACCACAGGGGGTGCGCAGGGGGTGGTCTCTCACCGCGGTCTCTATACGCCCCAGTCGTCCAGGCATAGCAGGCGTGGTAGTTTCTCGACACCATGGGGGGTGCGCAGGGGGTGGAGTCTACCAGGGCGTAGCGCGCGTCACTTGTTCTTGAGGCCACAGGGGTACGCAAGCAGGGGGGGCGCCATCATCATCATCATCATCATCATCATCATCATCATCATCATCATCATCATCATCATCATCACATCATCAGCATTATCATCATCAAGAATTGTAGTCACCCTGGCTCATGTCGGCTCAGACCGCGCGATATGTGATCGCGGGCGACTGCTAGTGACTTTCCGTCAAAGGTACGGCCCCCGTCATGGCGCCCAAATGCGCCATGGCCGCGCTGCCACCGCCGTGCGAGCAGCTCAAGAAATCAATGCTCGAGATGGGCGCCGAGGTGAATGAAACGAGTGTGGAGGAGTTGGGGGCAAGAGTTGAGAGGAGTGCGGAGGAGTGCAGAAAGATGAGTACATAAGGAGGTGAGAGGATGAGTTGAGAGGGGTGCGGAGGAGTTGAGGGAAGTGCGGAGGAATTGAAAGGAGTGCGGGGGAGTTGAGAGGATTGGGTGGGGCGAAGAGGAAGAGGAAGAGGAGGAGGAGGAGGAGGACGACGACGACGACGATGACCACGAGTGCGGCGACGAGTACGACGAGCACTACGAGCACAACGAGTAGGACGACGACGAGTGCGACGACGAGTGCGACGAGCACGACGACGAATGCGAAGACGAGTACGATGGCGAGGTACGACGACGAGTACGCTGACGAGTAAGACGATAAAACGGCAACGAGTACGACGACGAGTACGACGAGTACGACGACGAGTACGACAAGTACGACGACGATTCGCGACGAGGGTTTAGAATGCAGGATTGCGCAAAGATGATAATGACAAGCGAACACATAATATTAAAAATCAGCATGTGGGGTTCCTCGGTAGCCTAATTTTTTGGTCGCGGGCTGACGCGGCCACGCAGTCGCCGAAGGGGAGGTCCGGGGCACGGTCCTGCCTAATTGGCTACGTGCGAGCCTCGAGCGAAGCGGCTGGGCCAGCACTCAGAAGCAGCTGCCGGCGGGCTGGTGGAAATATTTTTTTTGGTCGCGGCCGCGAGCGAAGAGCGCACGCGGCGAAAGCAATTGCCCGGGGCTGCGAACAACGCTAATTAGCTACAAGACGCGCCGCAAGCCGGCCGACCCACTCACCAAGCAGCAGCGGGGCTGTGCAGGAGGCTGGCAGCTGGGGGCATCCAGGGAAACTCAGGCACATGCAGTCTGACAAAATGCCGAGAAATTCGGTGCATGCCGTGAGGCATAACCCACACTGACGACGTAGACGTGCACAGGTGCCGACGTGTCCACCATGCTGGGTGGGCACACAAGCGCGAAGACAGATGGGCGAGTCGCCAGTGGGGCGCCAGGCCCAGGGCCGTCCCAACGGCATGTGCGGGCTAGGGGGGCTGAGCTGCCGAGGGACGTCGCAAACCTGCCTGAAGAGGGGGATGGGTCCAGGGTGCTGTTGCGACTGCAGAAGGCTAAACCAATCCGGGCTGGTGGAAATAGGCGAAGCGTGAATAATTTTTCGCATTGCTGAAGATGATGACAGCCATGCTAAACATTTTTTTTGGCTTTCGATGATGGGTATGATTGCGACAAGCTCTCGGAGATTCCTGTTGTGAGCCTTCCAATCACATCCCTTTGTTTTCTTCCCCAACGATTTATAGTGTGAGGCAGGAAGGCGGAGTGAAGTAGAGGAGGAATGCAGAGTGGAGAAGCAGGTGAAACAGGAATCTTGACAATAGGCGCCTCCAGTCGGAGGTTCTATTGTAAGGCCCCCACAAATTTCGAATCCTGTGGACAACTTCCCAAAAGGATTCTGTTGTACAGCATCACACACGTGATCTGTTGGATAACACCACAAGGGGGATTATATAGGAAGGCCTCACAACAAGAATCAGTTGAAAACGCTACAACAAGGGATTCTATTGGAAGGCCTCAACACAGGACGCCTTTGGAACGCATAGCAACATGATTCGATGGGAAAACATCACAAAAATGATCTGTTCGAAAGCACCACAAAACGATCCGATTGGAAGGCCTCGCACCATGAATCCTCTGGAACGCACCACGAGAGGATTCTATTGGAAGGCCTCACAATAATAATCCTTTGGCAAACACAACAACCTGATTTTAGTGGGACGCCTCACACAACGGATCTGTTGGAACGCACCACAACGGGATTATATTGGAGGGTCTCGCAGCAGGAATCTTGTGGAAAACGCCACAACAATGATTCTATGGGAAAGCCTCGCGATAGAAAGCCTTTGCGGAGGGCTCACAACGATATTTTTCATGGCTCCTTCATGGTGCGCTCCCTGATCCCTTCCTGTCTTCGCCTTCTCGTTCGTTCCCCTTTCCATTCGTGGCCTCCTCGTCCTCCTCTTCCTCCTCCTCCTCCTCCTCCTCCCCCCAGTTTCCGCCAAAACGCACCAAAGGGATTCTATAGGCAGGCCTCACAAGAGAATCCTTTGGAAAACAGAACACCAGGATTGTATTGTACGGCCTCACAACAGGAATCCTTTGGAAAGCACATCAAAGCGATTCTGTTGGGCAGTCTCACACAACGGACTTGTGGGAAAACACTTCAAACGGATCCTATGGGAAAGCCTCGCAACATGCATCCTGTCGAACGCACCACGAAACGGATTCGATTGGAAGAGCTCACAACGATAATCTGTTGGATAGCACCACGACGTGATTTTAGTGGAACGCCTCTTAACATGGACCTGTTTGAACGCATCACAACAAATATTTTATTGGAAGACCCCATATCAGGAACCCTTTGGAACACGCCGCAAAAAAGGATTTTATGGGACAACTTCACACTAGGAATCCTCTGCGGGGGCCCACAAAAAGATTCTCTTCGGTTCCCTCATGGTACGCTCCTCGCCCCATCCCTGTCTTCTGCTTCTCGTTCGTTCCTCCTTCCAGTCGCGGCTCCATTCGCCTCCTCCTCCTCCTCCTCCTCCTCCTCCTCCTCCTCCTCCTCCTCCTCCCCCCCATCCGTTTCCGCCAAGACGGTCCACAACGGATTATACTGTAAAGCTTCGCGATCGGGATGTGTTGGAAAGCGCCACAAAAGGGATTTGGAATGCCTGAAAACAAGAATCCTTTGCAACACCCAACAAAGTGATCCGATGGGGAAGCATCGCAAAGCAAATCTGTTGGAAAGCACCACAAAACGATCCGATTGGAAGGCCTCGCGCCGTGAATCACCACGAACAAATTCTATTGGAAATGCCTCACAACAAGAACCCTTCGGAGAACACCACAGCCTGATTCTAGTGGAGCGCCTCACAAACCAGTTTTTTTGGAACGCACCACAACGGGATTCTATGGGAAGGCCTCAGTGGAAAACACCACGAATGATTCTATTGTACAGCCTCACAACAGGAATCCTTTGCGAAATTGACAGAGATTCCCTATGGCTCTTTCATGGCACCTCCCTGTGGTCTCCTTTTCGTTCGTTCACCCTTCCGTTCGCGGCTTCCTTTTCCTCCCCCTCCTCCTCCCCTCCGTTTGCGCCAAAACGGCCCAGAGGGATTGTATGGTAAAGCCTCGCGAAAAGTATTAGTTGGAAGGCGCCACAAAGAGATCCTGTTGGAAGGCCTCAAAACAGGAATCCTTTGGAAAACGCTACACAAGGATTCGATTGGAACGCCTCACAACAGGAAGCCTTCAACCAATACCACAACGTGGTTCTTTCGGAAAACTTCACAAAACGGACTTGTTGGAACACGGTACACGTGTATTCTATAGGAACGCCTCGCAGGAGGAATCCGCTGGAAAGCACCTCAACAGGAACCGATTGGAAGGCCGCACAACAGGCATCCTTTGGAAAACACCACAGCGTGAACATATGTAAAAAACCTCACAAAAGGGGATCTGTTGGAAAACGCCACCAAAAGAATGCATGGGACACTATCACAACAAGAAACCCTTTGGATAACGCAACGAAGGAAATTTATGGGACAAGCTCGGACTAAGAAACCTGTTGCGGGGGACATGGATTCTCTTGGAACGCTTCGCAAAAAAAACAATCAAATGGAAAGCGCCGCAAAAGGATTGCATTGAAAGGCCTCGCGACAATAATCTGTGGATACCACTACAAAATGATCCAATTCTAAGGTCCCACAGTAAGATTCTTTTGGGAGGCGCTACGCAAGGATTCCATGGGAACACCTCACAGCTAGAATCCTTTACGGGGGGTTCACACACAAATTCCTTCGGGCCTCCTCGTGGCTCGCTCCCTGCCCGCTCCTTGTCCTCTCCCTCTCGTCCCCCCTTCCTTTCGCTGCTTCCACCTCCTCCTCCTCCTCCTCCACCTCCTCCGTTTCCGCTCTCGTTCTCATCCTCCTTTCCGCTTCCGCCCTCCTCCTCCTCCTTTTCCTTTTCCTCCTCGTCCTCCTGCTCCTCCTCCTTCTCCGATTGGGGGCAAAGCAGCCTGGAACGTTGGGACAACGTTCAGGAAACATCGCAATTACGCTACCGAGGAAACTGGCATATTCATAATACCTATACGACCACCCTTCGGGTGATAAGGAGGTTCGGGGGGGGGGGAACCAACGTCTCACTCGATTGGTATCACTATCGACCTCACTATCGATCTCCGTATCGGTCTCGCTCGATCTATCCCACAATTGATTTGACTATCGATCTCACAATCGATTTCACAATCGATATCACAATCGATATCACACTCGGTCTCACTTCATCATCACCATCACCATCAGAATAATTATCATCGGGACGCCATAATCATCAACCTCATCATCATCAACATCATCATCATCATCGGGGCGCAATCATAATCAGCATCATCAACATCAACATCATCATACTCATCATCATCGGGAAACCATCATCGTCATCATCATGTCATCCACATAATCATCATGCTCATCAACATCCTCATCATCGGGACACAATCAGCAAAATCATCATCATCGTCATCATCATTATCATCGACATCATCATCATCATCATCATCATCATCGGGACACCATCATCATCTCATCATCATCGTCCTCATCATCATCAGCATCATCATCATCATCATCATCAGCATCGTCATCATCGTCATCAACAGCATCATCATCACCACCATCAACGTCATCATCTCATCATCATCATCATCATCATCATCATCATCATCATCATCATCATCATCATCATCATCATCATCATCATCATCATCATCATCATCATCATCATCATCGCGGGACACCGCGGGACACCGGCGGGGCGCCGCGGGGCACCGCGGGACACCGCGGGACACCGCGGGACACCGGCAGGACCTTATAGATCACCCAAGGAAGGGCTACCCTAGGGCTACCCCTAGGGCCTACCCCTAGGGCTACCCTAGGGCTACCCTAGGGCTACCCTAGGGCCTACCCCTAGGGCTACCCTGGGGCTACCCCTAGGGCCTACCCCTGGGGCTACCCTAGGGCTACCCCTAGGGCCTACCCCTAGGGCTACCCTAGGGCTACCCTAGGGCCTACCCCTAGGGCTACCCTAGGGCTACCTCTGGGGCCTACCCCTAGGGCTACCCTAGGGTGTCCAGTAGGGCCTATCCTTGGGAAGCCTAGGGCCTTCAGTCTGTGTAATCCGCCACACAAGCAAGCAATGCCTTTAATGTCCCGCCCGCCCGCCCGACAAAAGGAATCAGCTTGTAATCCGCCATAATGGTAATCAACTTGCAATCCGCTGCCAAATGGAATCACTTTGTAATCCGCCACGAAAGCAATCAATGCATTTAATGTCCCGCCCGCGCGCCCGACCAAAGGAATAAGGTTGCAATCCGCTGCCAAAGGGAATCCATTTGCAATTCACCACACAAGCAATTATTGCCTTCAATGTCCCGCCCGCCCGCCAGGCAAAAGGCGCCCGACCAAAGGAATAAGCTTTAAATCCGCTGCCAAAGGGAATCCATTCGCAATTCACCAAACAAGCAATCATTGCCTTTAATGTCCCGCCCGCCCGCCAGACAAAAGGAATCAATGTGTAATCTGCCACAGTAAGAATCAGTTTGCCATCCGCCACACAAGCAATCAATGCCTTTAATGTCCCGCCCGCCCGCCCGACAAAAGGAATCAGCTTGTAATCCGCCGCGACTGGAATCTACTCGTAATCCGGTGCCAACGGGAAGCAATTGGTAATCCACCACACAAGCAAGCAATCAATGCCTTTAATGTCCCGCCCGCCCGCCCGACTAAAGGCATCAAGTTGTAATCCGCTACCAAGGGGAATCAACATGTAATCCGCTCAGAGGGGGGGTCAGAGAGGGGGGGTCAGCGAGGGGGGGTCTGTGAAGGGGGGGCCCCAGAGGGGGGGGAGATTCGGTCTCTTTACAACCAGAACAACCACTTTACAACCAGATGGGTTACTTTACAACCAACGTAGGATTGGAAAGTATGGTTTTTCATCGAGAACGTCCACTTTGCAACCAGAACGGCCCACTTTACAACCAGAACGGACCACTTTACAACCAGAACGGGCCACTTTACAACCAGAACGGACCACTTTACAACCAGCTCAGAGTGGCCGCGCGTGTTTGGGCGTTCCGCAAAGTGCTCCAGAGCAAGTGGGCGATCTGAAAAATGCCGAGCAAGTGGGCGCTCTGAAACATGCTCCAGAGCAAGTGGGCGCTCTCAAAAGTGCTCCAGGGCGCGCGGGCGCTCTGAAAAGTGATCCAGAGCACGTGGGCGCTCTGGAGCCCGAGCGCCTGAACTCTTTGCGCAGGCCCCAGCGATGCCTCTGGGCCCGAGGACCTGGACGGTCTGCGCAGGCCCCAGCGATGCCTCTGAGCCCGAGGCCCTGGACGCTCCGCGCAGGCCCCAGCGATGCCTCGGAGCCCGAGCGCCTGGACGCTCTGAGCAGGCCCCAGCGATGCCTCTGAGCCCGAGCGCCTGGACGCTCTGGCGCTCTGAGCCCAGCAGACTAATACAGGGCTTGCTAGCAGGGGCCAAGCGGCCTCAACAAGGGCCCCGTGCTCGCACGGGAATAAGGCGACAGCGTACGTAGGAAGGCTCAGGGCGACGCGCTGCCCATTTTAGGGGTCACTCACAGGAAGCGGGCCCAGTGGCCTCCACAAGGGCCCAGCGCTCCAGGGAACTAGGCCATTGACGCCGCGGGTCTCTTGGGCAACGTTGGCCCCTGAAACCCCACGGTCTTCTGCAAGGGGCTAAGTGCGCCAGCTCCAGTTGGCCCCCGGCTGCTCCTCGTCTTGGAAGATCGAGGTTCAACGTTCCGAATAAATGCAACTATTTCGAATATCGTTTCTTCCAGCGCCAGCCGCAGTGCCAGCGCAGCAACGCAGGTATCCTGCTCGGGCAGCAGCCTCAGCCACCGTGCCAGCGCAGCAGCTTGAGCCACCGTGACAGCGCATCGCCGCCACCTTTGTGCCTGCTACCACCGCGCTTGCCGCTGCAGCCCCGCTACCTCCACAATTCCGACTGACCCCCCGCTACTACCGCAAATCCCATTGCAGCCCAGCTACCACCACAGTTCCCACCGTTGCTTGGCGACCACCACAGTTGCCACCGCAGCTTCCCAACACCATGCAGTTCCCATTGTAGCCCCCGCTTCCACCACATCTCCCACTACAGCTTTCCACTGCCATGCAGCTCCAGTCTTGGACGGGATCATGGTTTATTCGTATGTCCTGCGCGACTAGCCTTCGCCCGTCAGAAAAAAAGGCAGAGCAAGCAATGGCAGAACTGACCGACAGAGCTTAGAGAGCAGGTCAAAACTCGAATCCGCCCACCAGCACGCAACATGCCATAGCGCACCAGGTCGCCGCATCGCCAACTCGCGCGCAGTGCTTCTTCGTGCGCGATGGGCAACTTTACAACCAACATGCCTCAAAGAGCCCAAAGCCACCCTTGCGCTTGCCCGCGGAGATTTCAGGGGAAGACACGCGTGCATTCAACATGTGTTTTTACTTGCCTGGTTGTAAAGTGCCCTTCCTGGTTGTAAAGTGCCCTTCTCGGATTATGTAAGCTGGTTGTAAAGTGACCCATGTGGTTGTAAAGTGCGCTTCTGGCTGTAAAGTGACCCGCGCGCGGGTCTGCGAGGGGGGGTCCCAGAGGGGGGGTCTGCGAGGGGGGGTCCCCATATGGGGGTCTGGCGAGGGGGGGTCCTGAGATGGGGGGGCCCGGGGGGGGGTGGAGAGAAGGGGGTCCAGCGAGTGGGAGGGGTCAGCGGGGGGGGGTCAGCGAGGGGGGGGTCTGCGAGGGGGGTCCCAGAGGGGGGGGGTCAGCAGGGGGGGTCCAAGGGGGGGGTGGGGGGGGGTGGTTTCACGAGGGGGGTTCCCAGAGGGGGGTCAGCGAGGAACGGTCCCGGAAGGGGAGGTCAGCGAAGGGGGGTTCAGCGATGGGGGGGTCAGCGAGGGAATCTGCGAGGGGGGGTCCATAGGGGGGGTCAGCGAGGGGGTGGTCTGTAGGTTGGTCCCAGAGGGGGGGTCAGCGTCCGCAGAGGGGGGGTCAGCGAGGGGGGGTCAGCGAGAGGGGGGTCAGCGAGGGGGGGTCTGCGAGGGGGGGTCAGCGAGGGGGGGTCTGTGAGGGGGGTCCCAGAGGGGGGGTCAGCGAGGGGGGGTCCCAGAGGGGGAGTCTGCGAGGGGGGGTCTGCGAGGGGGGGTCAGCGATGGGGGGGTCAGCGAGGGGGGGTCCCAGAGGGGGGGTCTGTGAGGGGGGGTCTGCGAGGGGGGGTCAGCGAGGGGGGGTCCCAGAGGGGGGGTCTGCGAGGGGGGGTCAGCGAGGGGGGGTCTGCGAGGGGGGGTCCCAGAGGGGGGGGCAGCGAGGGGGGGTCTGCGAGGGGGGGTCCCAGAGGGGGGGTCAGCGAGGGGGGGTCAGCGAGGGGGGGTCAGCGAGGGGGGGTCAGCGAGGGGGGGTCTGCGAGGGGGGGTCTGCGAGGGGGGGTCCCAGAGGGGGGGTCTGCGAGGGGGGGTCTGCGGGGGGGGGTTCCCCGAGGGGGGGTCTGCGAGGGGGGGTCCCAGGAGGGGGGATCGGGAGGGGGGTCAGCGAGGGGGGGTCAGCGGGGGGGGTCTGCGAGGGGGGGTCAAGCGAGGGGGGGTCCTGTGATGGGGGTCCCGAGGGGGGTCACGGGGGGGTCACGATGGTGGGTCCAGAGGGGGGGTCTGCGAGGGGGGGTCTGCGATGGGGGGGTTCAGCGAGGGGGTCCCAGAGGGGGTGTCTGTGAGGGGGTCCCTGTGGGGGCGAGGGGTCTGCGAGGGGGGGTCAGCGAGGGGGTGTCCCAGAGTGGGGGTCTGCGAGGGGGGGTCTGCGAGGGGGGGTCAGCGATGGGGGGGTCAGCGAGGGGGGGTCCCAGAGGGAGGGTCTGCGAGGGGGGGTCTGCGAGGGGGGGTCAGCGAAGGGGGGTCCCAGAGGGGGGGTCTGCGAGGGGGGGGGGTCTGCGAGGGGGGGTCTGTGATTGGGGATGTGGGGTTTAGGGGGTAAAGGTGGGTCCCAGAGGGGAGGTCAGCGATGGGGGGTCAGCGAGGGGGGTCCCAGGGGGGGGTCATCGACTGGGAATCGCCCCGCGCAGGGGGGTTCTGCGCTGGGGGGTCCGGCGAGTGGGGGGTCTGTGAAGAACAAGGGGGTCCCAGATGGGGGTCAGCGAAGGGGGGTACCAGAGGGGGGGTCCTCGAGGGGGGGTCTGCGAGGGGGTCAGCGGATGGGGGGGGTCAGCGAGAGGGGGGTGACCAGAGTTGAGATTATGATGTCTAGGACCTGTTAGGCATGTTGTCTCATGCGCTAGAAGCAGTACCGTACTGTAACGTACTGGCTCAAGTCAAAGCAGTAAAAGATTATCATCTTTATTGCCATTAGTTCATATAGCTTTCGCTTAAAGAACATAATATTTCCAGTTCAGGATTTTCATCAGAATCTGGAGTTTGGTAGCGGAGCCAGTCGGCTCCCTGCCTTCTGGCTCTCTCTCTGCCGCAGGACATACAGTTACGGCACCGACGACACCTACGAGATTATCATCACTTGGTGTAGTCTGATAATTGGGTTATTTCAGTATATCAAGATATACCTTACCAGACACAGAGTTGGATCAAACACGGTTTATTTATCTGAAGTTCGGTTGGAAAGATGTTGGCCTCTCCACAGACTACTCCACTCTCCCTCAAGCAGTATTCTAAGGACATACCGCCGGGCTGGCGGCCACGGGCATATCCAATTCGTGAGTATCGAGAAGCGCTGGAGATATGGAGTCGACTCACGCGGTTGGAACAGGACCAGCTCGGCGCAGCGGTCATGAGCAGACTAGAAGGCCCGGCACTGCGGGCAGCGCAAGATCTACGCGTGACGCGACTTGATCAAGCAGGCAATGTTGTGAACTACCGTGGCATCGAGGCGGTCAGTTTACCAAGAGTTGCAGCAATATTGGACGGCCAAGGCAACGAACTCGCCCCACTACAGCACAGTGGAATCAAGATTCTGAATGACAGATTGTTTGAGATGTATGGACTGGACGATCAAGATTTGGCCTGGACATCACTGGACAGATTCTTTACTTTACGTCAGGGATCCAGTCAGGACTTCATCTCATATCTCTTCGAGTGGGATCACTTGTACGAAGAAGCTGAACGATATGGAGGATTACAAATGGGCGAGTCAGCTAAGGCATGGCTTTTCTGGTCACGGACGACATTCGCTGACAAGACTCTCGCAGATCTACGCTTAAAAGTCAATGGAGATCTCAACAGGTGGCGCGAGATGGTTCAATTGCAGTTGAAGGTAAGCAAGAACGAGATGGCAGCTAACGAACAGCACGTTGGATATAAGAACTACTGGGAAGATTCAGACTCCTGGACAAGACAGTATGAATACGACTACGACAACTACTACGAGGATGATGAGGAGTACTACGACGAGTGGTACGACGAAGAGTATGATGAAGATGATGATTGGTACGACGACAATGGAGACCAAGATGGATACGGAGGCGCAGCAGCAGGTGGCACTTCATCATCTCTTCCATCCCCATCGACACCGGACGAGGACTACTGGCAGCATGTACGCGGAAAAGGATCACACGGCAAAGGAAAGGGCAAGGACGACAAAACCGGCAACGGCAAGAACGGCAAGAAAGGAGGTAAGAAACGACAAGGAGATCAGTGTACGCTATGTGGATCAAGATGGCACAATTCAGACACCTGCCCTCTCAAAGATGATCAGAAAGAGGACAACGCGTATCAGATTGACGAGCAGTATGATGAAGAGTACTACGGACAAGGAAAAGGCTATCACAAAGGAAATCGCAAAGGTAAAAGACGCGGCAACGGCAAAGGATACGATCGAGATCGACACAGGGGCTATCAAGACAGTCGAGGATCTCACGACCATCACCGACGCGATGTTCCACGTTTCGGCAGAAGCGACTTCCAGCAGCGACAGCAGAAAGGCAAAGGACGTGGCAAGAAAGGATACCGATCAAAAGGAACAGGCTACGACCAACGACGACAGTTCTATCAAGACACTGATCGCGAAGACGACGCATATGGAAGCTACACGACCTTGCCGGCCATCCATGAACAAGAAGAACCAGACGAACAGGCAGCAGTACCAAATGAGACATCCACGTACGACAAGAACATCATGACACGGACCCCTCTATCTTCAGGAGCGTGCCAATTCATACCTACCTCGACGGCGGCAGAGAGAACACCGACACGGAAAGGATCAGCATACGACGATATATTCGGCACCGGAGAGAGAACCACAGTTGGACAGGGACAACCACGGCATCCACCTGGTTAGGCCCAGCAGCTACGGCGACTGGCGCGACGAGCTCAAGTTTTTCGGCATCATCAAGCGCAGTTTCGGTTTCTGCGTCTACTCATACCTGTTACAGATGTTTCTCAGCGGCGATTACGAAGTGCGGCACGTGTAACCGTTCGTTTTGTATATGTCACGGATTCAAGGGACACTTGATGGTGATGTGCTCTTCTTGTCTGGATATCTCAGCCGCCCGGCAGCAACAACAGCATCAATCACAGCAAGACGCACAGTCACCAGGGACCACTTCTCAGCAGCAGACCACTCCGAGCTCTGATGACACGTCATCAAGTTGGATGTTGATACCTAGACCGGACGAATCGCAGATTCAGGACGAACCAGAGGAGTTTGCAGCGTTGCCAGCTTCTGGCAACCCGTTCAAGAACTTGGCGGTCATCAACGGAGTCAACGTCATCGGCCTCATCGTAGACCCTGGAGCAGCTCGTGGTCTTATCGGGAGTGCTACTCTTCGAGAGATCTTCGACAAGCTACTACGACCTCGCGGCCTGATGAAACACGTGATGTGGTATCGTTCAAAGAACAAGTTCACGGGCATCTCATCTCAGCCCCAGCACAGCATCGGCATATGTGTATTTCCTATTGGTCTGGTTGGAATGAAGCATGCTTACTTTTCTTGCGATGTCATCACAGGTCAGTCAGCGAACTGTCCTGGACTTATTCCACTACAGACTCTGCTACGACTCGGCAGCATCATATCATGCGGACACTTCCAGAATCAAGACGGACTTCTGGGACTGAGACTCGGCAATGGCGAGATGTGCTCACAGAGGATTCTTCTGACGGACTCATCGCACTACTTACTTCCGATTGACAACTTCGACAAAGAAAAGAACGACGTGTGGAATAAAACTGTACTTCAGCATCAGCAGGAAGTGGACGACGGAGCACATCAGCAAGGACAGCATCATCACGGAGTCACTCTCATATCCATGATCGACGGCAACGACCGAGCACCACATGAGGACCACGGGACTCATTTTCATTGAGTCCTGGGCACGACGCTAAACTGTTCACTCCAGATACTCTTACCTCATTCTCATCTACAACACGGAAATACTATCGAGATTGGCAAGCTCTTTCTTCAAAGGAATCTTTCTCACTGTGGAATGGCGAACCACTCTTTCCTTCACACCTACTTCCAGAGGAGTTGGCAGTTGCAAGGGCCGAATTCAATTCGATCCCAGAAATGTTCTACGCGACCTACACCTGGCTACCGGTCATCACGCCCGAGAACTACGACGCTTTCGAGGCAGCACTGGCCAAAGGATCTTATTGCGGATATCCGATTCTATGGAGTTGGTGTTCAGGTTCATCCCATCTATCTCTCTGTATGGCATCATTACCCTTCTTATGTGCAGTACTTTTCCCTGTTGACCTACGCTACGGATGGGACCTCAAACATCGACCTCATCAACTCAAGTTACAGAGAGCAGACAAGACATTCAAACCAAGAGTTACGACTATGGAACCAAGATGCAAGTATTGGAGTCACATGGGCACTGGACGCGACGTCAAGGACACCATGGAGTTACGAGAATCAGAAATGCCCATGTTGAAGTTCATGACCTCACACGCTGTCAAGATCAAGCAGGACTTCAGAGACAATCTTGTGGAGAATCCAAGATCTTCTAGTATTTGGACGAAGTCTCCCTTGGCAGCCCTCCTTGATCATCCAGCTTATTCGAATCAACGTTACAATACTTGTATGTGTGCTTTCTCCAGTGAAAAGGACGGCCGAAGGAACAAGAAGGACACTACGTTGATTTCGACTTTCTGTCTCAGTCATTCTGTGAAGCGCTGCAGCTGCAAGAAGGAGCACATACATCTTCAAGGTTATGACAAAGAGACGCATCGCAAGCGGACAGCAGCAGCAGCAATGTTTTCAAAGAAGTTCTGTACGGCACTCTGCAAGGACATCTTGGCCCTGGAGTCCAAAGAACCAGGAATCTCTATCAACAAGTTCTCAAGAGCTTTCCCGGCAGCAGCAGATGACGAGGCAGAAGATGAAGCACCATTAGCTCAGTTACCAGCACCAGCAGGACCTATGTCCTTGGACGACCTCATGGAAGAATTCAAGGACATCGACACCAAGAGCATCAAGATCACGCTCGACACCTTCACGCCCACGGAAGCACAATGGATCAAGGCAGCGATTCTTTCCATCACCGATTACACTATGAGTTTCGGCGTTCCTGGGACACCTACCGGACGGATTTTGATGTTGCCTGGTACTGGCAGACCACAACAGGAAGGTGCACGAGTTCTATGTCATGCTCTCAGCCAAGTTTACACGACCAGGACTGTGACATCTCAATGCCATATGTCGGAAGCACACAAGTTTGACGAGACTGAGTTTAGCAATCCTGATGACTACAAAGATCGCATCATATTTCTTGGCAACAAGGACGGCCACTACCACATGAGCGTAGTCAAGGATTGGAGAAACGCACCTGAAGACGACATAGACACCACGACGACGATCTACATCATCACTCTCCTGGGCGTTCACCTTTCGGACATTATACTCGACGGTCCTCCCGGCCGACGAGATCAAGCTCGACGCCTCAGAGGAAAGCAACCACGACCTACACATGGACCATATGCTATTCCACCAGAGAGGCCTGGACCACTGGCGGCTTCTACTGACGACGCCATCGAGAAGATCGAGATCAATGGCCGTGTCTTATCACGGACGAAGCCCAACATGGAACTTCGAGAGCTACCCAAGAAGTTGACTCATGCCAACGAGAAAGATCGTGCCGGACTACTGCGTCTACTTCATGAACGCTTCTGGCACAACTCTCCATTGGACATGATGAAGTTGCTGCAGGCCATGCTCTTACCCCAGGCTATCGTTCTACAGGGCATGGAGATTTGCAAGGCTTGTGAAGTTTGTCAGCAATGGGCTAAACGACACATACGACCTCAGATTAAATCGTTTCTGGCTACAGTGTTCAACGAGATGGTACAGCACGATTTGTTCTTCCTCTGGGATGAAACGTTCATGATTCTCATTGATGAAGCTACTAAGTGGAAGACTGGAGACCACCTCATCAACAAGACAGGTCCAGTATTGGTGAAGGCGCTCAATTACCTCTGGATACGCATTTGGGGCGCGATGCAGAACCTTCTCACTGATCAGGAAGGAGGTCTCATGGGACACGAAGCCACCAAGCTATGTGATCGACTCGAGATCAACAGACTGGCTATTGGCAAAGGAGGAGCTACCACCAAAGGACTTGTCGAAAGGCATCTAGCTCTTCTTAAGCTTTCTATGCTCAAGCTCAAGCAGTCAAGTCAAGCAAGAGGATTGGATCTCAGTTACTCCGACATCTGCTACGAGTGTTGTGCCGGCCACAACTGTACTCTCAACTATGGCGGCAGCACTCCACAGTTGGCCTTGACTGGACAATTACCGAGGACGATTGCGATCGACAGCGAGACCATCACATCCATGACGGGCGCCCTTGAGAAGCGTCCTGACTACATGGAGTCTATGTCACGCGCACGACTACTGGCTCGACAAGCTATCGTACAGTCAGTTATTCAAGATCGACTAGCTCAGGCATCCAAGATAACTCAGCACCAGCACGAGCCGGAGCTACTCGTTCCGGGAACGATATGTGATATTTGGCGAGAACCAGCACGGAAAGACGAATGCGGATGGCGAGGACCAGCGGAAGTTATCAGCCTGGAGCGACGCGCAGGATCGGCAATAGTCAAGCACCAGGGCCAGCCGCTTATCATTCCTCTACGACATCTTCGGCGACACGTTCTTACTGAGCACTATATCATGGAGCTCAACAAGAAAAATGACACGAGCAGCTTATACATACACTACGACCTGGTCAACCCTACGATGGTCAAGGCAGCGGCTACCTTTCTGACGCCATATCAGATATATGCCGATGGAGTTTTGGTTCCTTCGGAGACGCTGTACGACCTGATGGATTTAGTTGATGGATCTACGCCCACTAAGATATATTGGTTTGGCTTGGTATGGCAGCAAGAGCAGTATCGATATGTTCCCAGTGAAGAAGCTTGCGATTCGTGCAAGCCTTTGGCCCTGGGCATCAAGATATTCAGCGATACGTTCAAGCCTGTGCATGGTATCTTGTACGGCTCACAAGTACGTCGACTTCCTCAGATTGAATATGCACAGTGGGCTCTACTGCTACGTTGGCGACGAGAGGACCGAGCTGACTACAATATTCGTGTACGACGTCCAGACATAGCTCTTCGCTATACAGCCGAGCAATCTATCAACTACAGCACAATGATGCTCTACAGCTATGACCATTGCGAGGATCTGGACAAGCATTTCGATCCACCAGAGCTGGACTGGAGTGACATCAGCATGATTGACTGGCCTGACGACCTCTCTGACATTGTTATTCCGGATCAGCAGCCACCACGGGATTCACCAGCACCGCCAGCACGGGCACCACCAGTTCCACCTTTTCGGTCAAATGCTATACCTCCACAAGAGCCTGGACGACCACCAGATCAGCCATCGCATGGTCAACCCTCGACGGCACCAGCTACGGCAGGCACACCGCAGCTCAACGTCCCAGGCGACCAGACTATCGACAGCGACGACGACATGGAGGAGATACCAGTTCATGGACATGATCACGACCTACCTCCAGCACCTGGACCAGCACCTCGACGTATCTCTCGAGAGGCACCTATGGGTCCACCTTCGTTGCAACCACAGCACCGAGACACACAAGGATCAGAGGATTCACTGCAGACTCCAGCTACTCCTGACAAGTTACCCTACATTCCTCTCGATTTGGACAAGTCCAAGATAAGCACAGCGGAGAAGCAGAAAGCAGTTGATCCTCCAGACGCGACACAGTCACCACCTCAGAAGCGAGGAAGATCATCATCGCCATATCCATGGCCCTCTCCTTGGCAGCCTGAGTCACCACCACGACCACCGACGACTTCGATGGGGAGATATCAACCAGGAGCTTCTTCATCGTCAACGGACTTGCCAGCGGCTACGCCGGGTACGTCCTCGACACAGCCAGCTCCAACGGATTCGACAGAACCACCTATACTTCCCATTCGTACAGATGAAGTACCAGCAGGAGAGCAACCCTCGACTTCTACTGACAGAACTCTGGAATACAGCGACGACCCAGATGGAGATACCAGAGTCTTATACCAGGAGACGATTGACCACCTTGACATCCCCAAGATTGTCAATCTATGCGAACGACTACCCGACGGAACTTACAAGCAAAGTATGGAAGCAATTTATGACGAGATGATCAGTAACCTTTCAGATGATTTTGATTTTGTATCTCCGACACTTTACTCCGACTCGGACCGATATCTATACTTCCATTACGATTTGCATGAATCAATGGTTTTTCGAGTTGATGATTCGACGGCGAACCTCACAGATGACGAGATGAGACGTTTTGCGAAGTTGGTTATTGCAGGAGATCATAAGGAGTTGAAGGCTTTTGTTACTCATGATATTTTCGAACCTGTACTTCGAGACCACCTACCCGATAAGGCGAACATAGTTGATTGTACATGGGTGAGGAAATGGAAGGTCAAACACGTTGAAGTCAAATCACGACTATGCGCTCGAGGCTGTTTCGACCGACAGAAGAATTTTATTGAGAAGCACAGCTCGACAGCGACAAGATTATCGCAGCGTTTGGTTTTGAGTTTAGGATGTTGTGAAGGTATTCTACATGTGAACGACGAGAATGACGGCGACGTCGACACCGAGAGCCTGGATATTTCAACGGCCTATCTACAAGGACTTGGATACGACAACCTACGCGAGAAAGCAAGGAATCTCGGCTATGAGTATCGTGAAGACCGGACAGTCTACATCCTTCCTCCGGAGAATGTGTGGAGTCATTTTCGACGCATGCCGGAGGCATCTTCCAGTTGGAAAGTTGCAGATAAGGATCGACACAGATATGCCCTCAAATGCTTGAGAGCAATGTACGGTTTCACAGACGCACCATTGATGTTTCAGTTGGCCTTGTTGGAGTTTCTCAAAGATAAGACAGGAGCTAAATCATCGGTTTTCGACGACAACTATCTTTACTGGGGCATCGATTACAAGGGCAACAAGGTGATCGTTTTAGTCATGACTGTTCATGTGGACGACTTACAGATTACTGGCAGCAGAATTTATCGCGATTGGATACACAAAAAGTTGGAATCCAGATTCGGCAAGCTCAAGAGGCAGACGATGCCATATACACATGCTGGCCTACAGCTCGAACGAATTGTACCGACGTGCATACGCATTCATCAAGATCAGTTCACATCATGTCTTTCGCCATGTGTTATACCAAAAGAACGAGTTGATGTACCAGATGCACCCTGCACGGCAGCAGAACACAAGACGTTCAGATCTCTCACATGTGGAGCACTCTGGGCATGCCAGACACGACTGGAGGAACTATTCGACGTTGTTTCTCTACAGACCAAGCTACAGAGTCCGACCATCAAGGACCTCCTGGCGATCAACGCAGTGATCAAGAGACTCAAGAAAAATCCCGAGAAGTTTGGCATCTACTACAGGAAGCTCAAGGCACCACTACGGATCTCTTGTATTACGGACGCCTCTTCAGCCAACAAGAACAGCAATTTCGCCACAGAAGGAGTCACGATAGGTCTTCAAGAAGACCGACTACATTTTCCTCTATGTGATCGACAAGATTATCTGCAGGACAATCTGATCAATCGGCTCAGTGGCAAGTTACACGCACTAGTGGTCACTTCGACCAAGTCTAAGAGAGTTTCACACAGCACGTCCCACGCGGAAACGTTGGCAGCAGCACGAGGAGTTCCCATGGCACAGATTATCGGCATGAGGCTCACAGAACCGGAGATTAACATTTTATGCGGACCTCAGAAGCCACTACAGCTTCAAGAACGACTCGACCGAGGGCAGTTGAGTTTACCAGTGGACGCTTTCATTGATTGTATGGACTTGTGGGAGTTATGTTGCGGACTTCGAGGAACACCACAGGACAAGTCACAGCGTTTGGGTATTCTGTCGCTTCGGGAAGAGCGACGAACCCTGAGACTACGACGACTTTATCATGTACGTACCAAGTGGATGGTTTCAGATATGTTGACAAAGTTTGTGGGAGCAGACTCCAAGTCACTTCTGGAGCTGATCACCACCGGTTGTTGGACGATCGCAGGCACACTGCGAGTCAGGCAAGGATTTGGACTAGACAGTACCAAGTCCGACACGACGAGAACTTAATATTTCCAGTTCAGGATTTACATCAGAATCTGGAGTATGATCTGGAGTTTGGTTAGATGTGAGATGTTATATGAGCAGCTCCACATGTATATCATTATTCGACTTCAATTGTGGAGCTAGTATTTTATGTTCACCTTTATCGGCTACCACTTCGAGATGGATTATCATCAGATGTATTTCAATGGATTTATTTCAGTTGATGTATTTCAATGGATTTATATTTGGTGGCCGTGGTGGATATAATGAGCCTGTTATGGCTTACTTAGGACTGCTGTCCTACTCTTCTCCCTTCTCACTCCTTCCTAGGGCCGCTACCGAACTCCAGTAAAATCGACTGGGTTTTAATTTTTATAAGATCCAACATGTCCTAAAGAAAATAGGACCAGAGTTGAGATTATTATGTCTAGGACCTGTTAGGCATGTTGTCTCATACGCTAGAAGCAGTACCGTACTGTAACGTACTGGCTCAAGTCAAAGCAGTAAAAGATTATCATCTTTATTGCCATTAGTTCATATAGCTTTCGCTTAAAGAACTTAATATTTCCAGTTCAGGATTTACATCAGAATCTGGAGTCCCAGAGGGGGGGTCTGTGAGGGGGGGTCTGCGAGGGGGGGTCAGAATCTGGAGTCCCAGAGGGGGGGTCAGCGAACAGGGTAATCGCCCGAGAGTAGCGCACCCATATACTGTGTACCAGCGGAGGTCATTACCTCCACATGTGTAATACGATCGCACATGTATCCACGGGCTCGGAATTCAGCGCAAGCTGTCCGTATATCCTCAATGACAAATGCACGAGAATGATAATGATGCGACAACCCTTCTTTTTCGGCAGCGGCCACACAACCGGGTCCACTGCTGTTCGTGGCAGCTGCGCAGCCGGGCTTGCCGCGGCACCTGGCACGCACAGCCGGTGCCTGGGAAAAGAATGCAGGTTTCCTCGCGCTTGC